>CM028702.1:49469400-49777155 GCA_016771965.1 Brassica carinata
TAGTCTGTATTTTAAAAATTCTAACAAATCTGTTGAAAAATATTTTAACAAATTTATTAATTTTCAAAAGTTTATGTTAATATTTCAACTTAATTAGCAATGAAATATTATTATATATTTATATATTTAAAAATTTAAAATATAAACTCTATCCTATTTTATCTATTATATAATCATAATCACTCATTTTAAGAGAAAATTATTATATTGAGCTAAATATAATAAAATTATATTAAATGGTTAAATATATATTTTATTTTCTTAAGTATTTATGTTCAAAATATAATACGTAGGTAATACGTGTTAACATTAGTAAACTATATAATACATGTAAAATAATTAACATGTATTTCATTAAAGCGAATAATATAAAATCTTTTAATCATGATATCTATTCATTTTAAATATATAATATATATGTGTAATTTTTTAACAAATCTGTTGAAAAATATTTTAACAAATTTATTAATTTTCAAAAAGTTTATGTTAATATTTCAACTTAATTAGCAATGAAATATTATTATGCATTAATATATATTCAGTTATCATTTATAAAATAAAATAAAAATAAAAGTTTTTATCTTACTTTATCTATTTTATAATAATACATCATATTAAATGAAATTATTATATTGAACTAAATATGATAACATTACATTAAATTTTATAAATTGATAAAAGAATCATAAATATATAATATTTATGCTAAAAATATAATACGATGACATAACGACTTAACATTCACAAACTATATAATACATGTATAAAAAGTAAAAATTAACATATCTCAGAATTTTGTATATAAAAGAATATTTTATCTGAATGAAAAAACGTAAAAAATATTGCTAATAGAAAATTCGGTTTTGAAGGTCGGCGGGTTAAAATTGAGCATACAAATAATACAAAATTATTTTTAATATGTTGTTTAATGCATATATTAATTTTTTCAATGAAGAAATACAAATACAATATGATAAATATTTAATAAGAAGCGACAAATATATATAACAGTTTTAAACTATTAATTAATTACAACATGTAAACTATAAAATTATTATATTTGAAATAGTTATAAAATATTTAAAAATATGATTAACATTAAAAAATTATGATCTAAAATAAATAAATATATATATATAACTGAAAACAAACACCCGCCCGGTTGCGCGGGTCAAGATCTAGTTTCATCTTAAAACTTATGGTTTTTGGAAGTTAACCCATTTACGTCATAGGAGTTGGCATCTATATCAGTTTTGATCAAAGTGAATACAGTATAGCGATGTATCAAGTACTAGAATCTGATGGTGTATGAGTCACTTTCTAACATGTCTCAAATGCCTTTCCCCGAAATTTCATTTGTATTATCCATCCTGCATTGGGCCCTCCTGCATTAAACAAGGAGATACAATAGTCAGTGATGTTCGTGCGACATTTCAAATTTGTTGTTTGTGTATAAGCTAAATATACAAAATTACAAACATTTTTAATAAATAAGCTTACCTCATTATTAAAATAGTCATACAAAAAAAACTTATAATCAAATAGTATGGTGGTTGAAAGTGAAAGCTATTTTTAAAGGTTATTTTTATAAGATTGTATGAAAATAGCAGATCATATATTTCAGATTTATCTTAAAATAATTTTACAATAGAAAGAAGTAGAGGAATTAACAATGATATTTTCTAAGAAATAATTTCCCTTTCCAAATTTATATTTCCATTTATTAAAGTAATCATCTCACATTTTATTCGGGTTATATCTCCCGTCAGTAATTATAAAAACCATTTTGATCTTCTCTTAAAATTAAAAGATATTGGATTTCTTTAACAAAAAAAAAAGATATTGGATTTCAAAAGCAAAAAAAAAGAGAAAAAAATGATTTGTATGAAGAACAAAAAAAATTATAAAAAATAACATCATATAAATTAACGTTGAAAATAAATAATTGATATTATTGTATATAAAACATATAAAAACTCTATACACGTCATAATAAAATGTAATTATGCTGGTTAACACATGTCTATTGACTATTGTTAATGGAAAAAGAATAAATGAAATCTATATTGTTTTCTATCTTTTCAAAATTAGTTTTTGAGTTAAACTATAATGTGAAATATATATAATATGAAAAATGAAATATACGGCTTCAATTCTAAATTACTCATTTTCTAATAATTATAAGAAAATCATAAAGTAATTATAGATGCATCTTTCCAATTCATAAAAAAGTTTAACTTAAATGAAATTAGTATTATTTTCCACAATTTTCCTTAATCTTTATAAGAAAATATCGCAAAAATCAAACACTTCCTTATTCATTAATCGCGTGATTACTTTCTAATAATCAACCGACTTAACAAAATTAGGGATTTCAGTATAAATAGAGAGACTTTCTAATAACTTTTTGCAGTAGACTAATTTGTATCTTCTCTTGATATGTCAACTAATCTCGCGTTGAATGAATTCATTAGGTGACCATAGCTGTCCACAGATTATAAGTGTTGTATATTTCGGGCGTGTAACTTCTAGAATTATATTCTGACACTTCAATTTCCCGTGATATGAAGAACTTTTCAGATGCAGCATAACTTTAGAGACTATGTTTGACCCCAAAAGATACAACCTTTAGACCTATGTTTGACCCTAAAAGATACAACCTTTACGATCGAACATTACTTTTCGTGATGGATTTTGTTTTTGTTGGGAACTTTGGTGCAGCCAATTAGAGCACGAGAAAGCGTGTGATATTCTACACAGTAGGAGAGTACATATTCCTAGCAGCAGCAAGTGGTCTTCAGGTTCTCTACATCCGCAAGCTCTTCAGCAAGTCGGTTGCATACAACAGGGTATGAACATAATTGCAAGGTTTTCTTTTTATTGTCTTTGAATCGATAACCACAATCATAAACAAGTGTTAAGACCTTAATAGCTAAAGACCCCCTTTATTTTGTTTCCAGTGTCTATAATTTTTATTGGCTTAAGTTTACTTATGTTAAACATGGATAAGCTAACTATATTCTGATTCATTGATCTTGCCTCTTCTCTCTCCTATGATCATTGTTGGCTTGTTTTAAAGCATTCACCCTCGCCATAACACGCTTTAGCAAGCATATTAAACCAAAGAAATAGCAGTAACATTATTATCGTGAAATTTCCTTTGAAAAAATTATCATCTTTTTCTATGCGATTTTTTTACGCAATGATACATAAGTGTGCATGTTTTAGAAAACACGAGTCGAATAAGATTGAAAGAGTAAACTATAAGAAGAAAATTCAGATAAATTCAAGACAATATCTATAAGCAACAACCAAGACGGAGAAACATTCACAGGACTATTATACAAAACAGAAATGATCAAATAAAGGAAACACTTAGAACAAAATCCGGGATTAGCCCAAAAGTTATTACAGAATCATAACATTTTCAACATAGCTTGTAACACTTAAATGTGATATAACACGATCTATGCCCTTCAATACCTTATCATCAATTCCGGTAATTTCAACTCTTCTGACACTCTTGCTATCCAGGTTGTAAAGAAAACATAGAATGGATTTTCCCAATGACTTATGACCCAAGCAATTTCACCTGTATTAGTAGCCCATGTTGACCTTACTCCCTCAAAATCTGTATTTGGGGAAACAAAGCTATGCTTGGACCATTTCTCTTTCTGGGTATCATCTAGAACCCATAACTCACCATGGCTACCACTGTAGGCCACAGCACATAACTTTCCCTTGAAATTCACCAGAGCCGAAATATTAGTTAACTCAGAGCCCTCTGGCATATTTATTAATCCAAATTCTTCAGACCTAACATCAAAGGATACTATCAAACAAGTCTTGTCTGACCGAGCTACGTAATACAAATTCCCGTTAATGCATATCCCATCTCTCACGTTCAGGATAATGCGCAAACAAGCATTTGATCTTTCTCCAGGATAGTCTTCCCTTCCCTATCGTCAGAACTTGATGCTCCTTGGAGTTAACTTGTTTTCTGTAGTTTGTCACGGTCATGCACAAGACCTTGAACTGCTTATTGATGGGATCATACCCAAAAATGGTTCTCAAATCAGAATTGTTCGCTTTAACTTTGGGTAAAGTTAGGCGTTGACCCGTGCAAGGGTTACATATTACAGGAACCCTTTCCCACTTTCCCATTAAGAACGGTCCATCAATAAGACACGTAAATCCCTGGACAGATAGACAACTTTCGGGTCCCGAACCTCCATTTAATCTCATATGATAATCTGCTTCTACAACACTTAACTCCTCATCAATAATTTGAGGCTGAGGAGTTGAGCAATAATGCCACTTGCCGCTACATTTAAAGGTGAGCAAAATACGTGGCTGCGCTGATGAAATGGCCAGAAAACAATCTGTAAAACCTGGAGTACGAAGTAAGGATTCCCATTCCTTGCAGACGCGGCGGCATATTGCGATAGATTTTGCAGGTAATCTTGAAAGTATCTCGGTGATGAGTTCATTAGGAAGACTCTTTATGGACTGTTGGGTGTTGAGACGGACGATTTTAAGGTGGTTATTCCCCGGACCGTCCATAGAAGATTTTTTCTGCGGTATTACTTTGGAAATGTTTTTCTTCTTTTCACTTTTCCTTTATCAATTGAATTCGTTGGTAACAACATTGAGCTTTTTATAAGCATACCACAAATAAATTTATATATTGGCAACTTATTTATTTTCTTATGGGGAAATGTAAAAAATAATAATCTATGATCTATTTTAAACTAAAAGCCATTTCAATTAGTGAAATATTTATCAAAATTTATTGGTCAAACTGTTTTAACTTACGAACAACCTATTTTCCGTAGATACGTAATTAATAATAACTTTTGACCAACATTATTTCCAAAATGGTTTAGTGAAGGAAAACTATTTTTTCGATAAAATCATCTAAATGACTAAATCAGTCTTAATATATTTATCACCATAAATATTAAAAATGTTAAATAATGCTTTTTTATTACAGAGGACAAGATTTATCCTATTAACTTTGTTTTATTCTCTTAGCCATTTAAATAACTAACTATACTTTTCTTTTTTTCTTACAGATAGTAACATCTCTTGAAAAATATGAGATATGTAAAATAGAAAGAGCAATAAGAATTTTACAAATTGAGGTGGGCACAAGTCGAATATTAGGGCTTTTGGAGATATCGTGATCCAATTTGTTATGTCTGAGTAATCAGTTATCTGATTTGATAGCTACCCGAATATTCAGTGTTCAGTATAAAAATTTTAACAGAATATATGATTCGATCTATACAAAGAAAATAAATATAAAAATAAACTAAAAATCCAAAAATAACCTAAAATAAGTATATTTAATTACAAAAATAAAATCATTTTCTTTTAAAAATTCTAATAACTAATATAATAAATAAATATTGTAAAAATTACAATAAAATATAAAATATGTATAATTAATATATAATTCTTTAAATATATGTATATATCTGCATATAACATATTAGATCGAATATCCGTTTCTAAAAATATTATTATCTGTGATTTGATTAGTTTCTTATGAACACTGCATATTAATATTTGCTTTTCTTTGTAAGTTACAGAGATCTCAATTTTCAGTTTGAATTAAAACAAATAACGAATCAAAATTCACACATAAAATTATATATATTAATAACATGACAAATATAAACACAAATATATAATTCATAAATATATCTTCCATCTAAACTACCAATTTGTTAGTACGTACCACTTTACACTTTTATACTGACCACATATAACTTTACTTTTTTAAGAACAAAAATACAATTTTACCCTAAGTAATTAAACATAAACCTAATCTATTCTCTCCAATCTCTCCAATTTAATATTCGACACTCCAAGGTACGAGCTCTCCGATGAACATGATGAGCAATCCGACGAACCCTCCAACGAGCTCTCCGCGAATCTGAAAATCTCCGCCAAACCTAAAACTCGAATGAAGTTTCAACGAACCGAACGAGATCTCTCAATTTAACACGTAAGAATTTTACATTTGATGGTGGTTTTTGTTCTATTTCTTTAATTTTAACTTGATTTCTCATAATCGATCTAATTCTGGGAATGGAGACAAAGTTTTTTGATGAAATTTTACATTCTCAAATTTATAAAACCTTATACATAAAGAACATAGTTTTTATGCTTTAACGTTTTAATTTTTTTTGTGGTACATGTGATTGATTTTGTCATATCAGAATGTTCAAAGAGGGTCTAAGAGTTTCCGATTAAGTGGTGATGAATTGACTGAATCATTTGTTGAGAGCTCATGCAATGTGTGTTTGGTGGTGATGAAGAAACACAAGATATTTGATCTCTGTTTGGACATTTTATGCAAATGGTTGATCTTGGATTGAGGATTAATGTTTGTTCCTTGAATATTGCTATCGAAGGATTATGTAGAAGAGGTCAATTTGAGATAGTGTAAAGACTCTTATCCACTTGTAAGTCTAAATGATACATATACACTTGTTTGGTAGTTGTCTCACAGTGAGATGCTTTTATCTTTGTCTTGCTTATGAATTCTTAGTTTAGTATGTGTATCTTGTTTCTATTTATCCAATTATGTTCTTTAATAAGAAAAGAAATGGCGGAAAGTTTGTTAATTTGGTGATAGTGGAATACAGTTAATTCATCTTATGGTCGTACAGAGGATACAGTTTAAATGCATGGAAACATGCATGGAGATTTTCACAGAACTTTTTTCACATCGTATGATACAAAAGTAGATGTTTTGCAAAGCCTTTTGTGTCCATTGTCTTTTGAGCGATTTAAAAAAAAAACAATTTATAAGCCATTATTAATCAGGTTATAAATATTTATAAATCACGTCTTAAACACTTTATAAATCGGCTAAAAATTAACTTATAAACTCTTATAAATCAGTTTAAAACAAGACTTTAGAAATCCTTTTAAACAAATTTATACACTTTTATAATTGATTTATAAACATTATAAAATGATTTTTAAAATTTTATTTATGATTTATCAACTCTAATAAACTTTATCGACAAAAACGGAAAAGCTCTTATAAACCCTCATAAGATGATTTAAATCCTTACGAAATGATTTATTAATTTATAATTACACATACTTTCATGATGCTTTTGGTTATAAATGATTTTGTAAATAATTATAAATAATTTACAAACATTTATATAAATTTATAAGAGAACTATAAACATTTAAAATAGGTTTACAAAGATTTACTTATAAATTTTTGTAAGGACTTATAAACTTTTATAAATGATTTATAAACTCTTCTAAATTATTTATAAACTGACTTTTCTTTTAGGTGTTGCAAAATGATTTATAAAAGCTTTATAGTTTGATTTATAAAAGTTTATAACCTAATTTAAAGTTTATAAACTGATTTATTTAGTTTATAAACTGATTTATTAGAGTTTGAAAAACTGATTTTTAGGGTTTCTAAATTGAATTATTAGTGTTTATCAACTAACTTCTGTTTTATGTGTTATAAAATGATTTATAAAGTCTTATAGTTTGATGTATAAAAGTTTATAAATTGATTTATAGTTTATAAACTGATTAATAGTTTATAAACATATTTATTAGGGTTTATCAATTGATTTTTTAGAGTTTGAAAACTGACTTAAGGTTTTCTAAATTGAATTATTAGTGTTTATCAACTGACTTTTGTTTATGTTATAAACTTTGGACTATGATTTGAAATGTTTGAGACTATTGCATCAAGTGAGTGTTTGGATCACTGAGTGTAGTTGAATCCATCAAACTTGTCTTTTTACAACAATTAGCAATATAACCCATAAACAGAATATCTCTAACCACTGGAACATTTTGACTTGACACATAAATTACAATAATAACTTCAGGAACAGATTCACCAGTTTCATTATTACTATCTCTTATTAATAATATCTTTACACTGAACTTCATGGGATTTATCATCCAAGGTGCAGCTATGACCACTACAGCTATTGCTGCTGCTAGAGCTCTTGTCATGATCATGGCTTGAATCAGTGATCTTTATACGCTCGTCAATATCTAACTATGCTTCCTTTAAGAATCTGACATCATTTGTTCATGCTTTCTTGTTTTTCTCCTGTGAACTAACACCACCACCAGTCTCCCTTTCGCATTGCTTCTTAAATCTTAAAACACACCGTATTAACAAATATAAAATCACACGATAAAGAGTGACTTATTAACTATACTTCAAATCAAATCAACTGTCTAGAGAATCAAACTTTAAAAGACCAAGCTAGAACATGACTAATCAGATCAAAAGCACCGTAGATCAACATAAATCAGAAAAGGTATAAACTTTCTTTCAAAATCATGAATCTGGCAAACAAAACTATCCCAAAGTTATTCAACATGCACAAAATAACTGAAAAAGCAAAGATTTACAATGAGTGATAAAAAGAAAATATCCTTCGTTGCATGAAAAAATGTAACAGATCCCTTGAAAATTGAACATCTTTTAAGATATTCTATTGACAGTTGATATAAATAAGGCAGATAAACCATTTATATCATTTAAGTTATAAAAAAATAGAATATTACATTAAACATCTATCGTAATATAATTATTTGATATAAACGCAAAATATTATAATAAGTAAATAAATATAAGAAAAATAAAAATAATTAATTATACAAATATTATATTAAAATTTATTTTCGTATTATAATAAGTGAATATACAAGATAAAAAATATATATAATAAGTCAATATACAATATAAGAAATAAAAAAATTTATTAAACATCTATCTGAAAAATGTATATAAAAATAAATAATAAGTAATATACAATATAAGAAATAAAATATAACATTAAAAATCTATTATAATATTAGAATAAGTAAATATAAAATATAAGAAAAATAAATATTACATTAAACATTTATCGTAATACTGAAATTTTATATAAAATAAGTAATTATACAATATAAGAAAAAATAAAAGAAAGTAAATATACAATATAAGAAATAGAAAAACTACATTAAACATATATCTGAAAAATGTATAGGTTTACATTTTTATCATTTCTAAATATTATTATATGTAAATATAAAATATAATAAAAACAAGCATACAATATAAGAAATAGAAATATTACATTAAACAAATATCATAATAACATTATCTGAAAAAAAAGTATGAATATATATAAGTAAATATACAATATAAAAATAAACAATCAGTAAATATACAATTAAAAATGAAAAATTAAATTAAACATTTCTCTCAAAATATTTAGTAAATAAATAGTAAGTAAATATACAATATAAGAAATAGAAATATTATATCAAGTATCTATCGTAATATTAGAAAAACTAAATATACAATATAGGAAAAACTAAAAATTAAGTAAATATATAATATAAAAAAATAGAAATATTACACTTAACATCTTAGTAATATTATCATTTGATATAAAGCAAAAAAGTATAATAAGTAAATAATAAGCATAAGAAAAAATAATCAATAAGTAAATATACAATATCAGAAATGGTAAAACTAAATTAAACATCTATCTTAAAAACTTATAGTAAAATAAATAGTAAGTAAATATAGAATATAAGAACTAAAATATTACATCAAACATCTATCATAATATTAGATTAAAATAAATAAATGATAAGTAAATATACAATATAAGAAATAGAAAACCTACATTAGACATCTATTTAAAAATGTATAGTAAAATAAATAATAATTAAATATACAATTAAAAAATATAAATATTACATTAAACATCTATCGTAATATTTCCATTTGATATAAAATCAAAAAATAGAATAACTATATATACAATATAAGAAATGGAAAAATTACATTAAACAGCTATATGAAAAACGTATGATTTTATTTTTTGATTATTTCAATATATTTTTATAAATAAATATACAATATAGAAAAAATAAATAATAATTAAATATGTAATATAAGAAATAAAAATATTACATTAAACATATATTGTAATATTATCATTTGATATAAAGCAAGAATTTAGGATAAGTAAATATACAAAATAAGAAAAATAAATAATAAGTAAATATACAATATAAAATGGAAAAACTAAATTAAAATCTATCATAATATTAGATAAGTAAATATACAATATTAGAAAAATAAATAATAAGTGTATATACAATATAATAAATATAAAACTATATTAAATAACAATTTGAAAAATGTATAGTAAAATAAATTAATAAGTAAATATAAAAAATAAGAAACATAAATATTACATTAAACATATGTGGTAATATTACCATTTGATATAAAATCAAGAAAATTAGAATACATAAATATAAAATATAAGAAAAGCTAAATAATAACTAAATATACAATATAATAAATGAAAAACTACATTAAACATTTATCTGAAAAATGTATAGCTCTCTCGTTTTTTCTAAGGATATGTGTGTAAATATACAATATGTGTAATTAGATACGTTTTGATATATGTTATTCGTTGCGCCATTATTTTCTATTTCCAGAAAAAAAAATGGTTAAGCATCAAACAACAACAAAATTAAAACATCACAAAAAATGCTCACATTAACATTACAATACAATAATTTTAATTTAAAATTATGAAAAATTTCTGTTATGCAAACCATAAATAGAAATCACTCATGTATTCACAAAAACATACAATTCAGAATATGACGTCCAAATAATTATGTGGTTAAAATTTAAGAATCAAAATAGCCCCGCGCGTAGCGCGGATTAACCCCTAGTTTGTCATAATTCAGACACAACGTGTCTGCCTGTCTGGACGCGTAAACTTAGTGCGGATCAGCTAATCTATTAGTGGCATGACTCTTGAAATTAACCTACCAATTTTGTTAAATTTCAAAAACTATAACAATATTATTTTATTGCATAGTTTCATCATCCACTTACATATATTATGATGATTAAAAAGGTTAAGTATCTTTGTAATCTCCGTTTCTCTAGATAATATTGATTTCATAGTGGTTAGTCTACTTATTTAAGCAGTATATGAATTTAAACTAAATTAATTCTTAAAAATTACAATGATGTACATGTACTTTAAAAGATAGCTTAAAATACATTAATACAGTAGAATGTGGTTAAATATTTTTAAACAACACTAAAGAGTATAAGCTTCAGCATATAGAGCATCAAACAGAAAAATCAATATTTTCGTATGGGTTAGTTAACCTACACATTTTGAGTGAAATTAAAAAAATATGAGAATATTGTTTTACTGCATAGTTTCATCTCCCATTTACATATTATGATGGTCAAATAGGTTAGGAACATTTGTTGTCTCCGTTCCTCTAGATAATAGTGATTTCATAGTAGTTAGTCCACTTATTTAAGCAGTATATGAATTTAAACTAAATTAATTGTTAAAAATAAGAATGATGTACAGGTCCCTTAAAAGATAGTTTAGAATACATTAATACAAATGTAGAATATGTTTAAATATCATTAATACAAATGTAGAATATGTTTAAATATTTTAAAACAACACTAAAGAGTATAAGCTTCAGTATATAGAGCATTTAACGAAAAACTCAATATTTTCATAGGGGTTTAACCTACATATTCTGAGTGAAATACAAAAAATATGACAATATTGTTTTATTGCATAGTTGCATCCTCCACTTACATATTATGATGGTCAAAGAGGTTAGGAATCTTTGTTGTCTCAGTTTCTCTAGATAATAGCGATTTCATAGTTGTTAGCCTACTTATTTAAGTAGTGTATGAATTTAAACGAAATTAATTGTTAAAAATTAGAATGATGTACATGTACCTTGAAAGATAGTTTAGAATACATTAATGCAAATGTAGAATGTGGTTAATTTTTTAAACAACATTAAAGAGTATAAGCTTCAGTATATAGATCATTTAACGAAAAACTCAATATTTTCGTAAGGATTAACCTACATATTTTGAGTGAAATTCAAAAAATATGATAATATTGTTTTATTGCATAGTTGCATCCTCCACTTAAATATTATTATGGTTAAAGAGGTTAGGAACCTTTGTTGTCTCCGTTTCTCTAGATAATAGTGAAATATTTTTAAACAACACTAAAAACTATAAACTTCAGTATATAGAGCATTTAGCGAAATACTCAATATTTTCGTAGGGGTTAACCTAAATATTTTGAGTGAAATTCAAAAAATAAGACAATATTTTTTTATTGCATAGTTGCATCCTCCACTTACAAATAATGATGGTAAAGAGGTTAGGAACCTTTGTTATCTCCGTTTCTCTAGATAATAGTGATTTCATAGTGGTCAGTCTACTTATTTAAGCAATATATGAATTTAAACTAAATTAATAGTTAAAAACTATAATGATCTACATGTACTTTGAAAGATAGTTTATAATATATTAATACAAATGTAGAATTTGGTTAAATATATTTAACAACACTACAGAGTATAAGCTTAAGTATATAGAGCATTTAACAAAAAATTTAATATTTTCGTGGGGGTTAACCTACATATTTTTAGTAAAATTAAAAAATATGACAATATCGTTTTATTGCATAGTTACATCCTCCGCTAACAAATAATGATGGGAAAGAGGTACGGAACCTTTGTTGTCTCCGTTTCTCTAGATAATAGTAATTTCATAGTGGTTAATCTACTTATTTAAGCAGTATATGAATTTTAACTAAATTAATTGTTAAAAATTATAATGATGTACATGTACCTTGAACGATAGTTTATAATACATAATACAAATTTATAATGTGGTTATATATATTTAAACAACATTAAAGAGTATAAGCTTAAGTATATAGAGCATTTAACAAAAAACTCAATATTTTCGTATGAGTTAACCTACATATTTTAAGTAAAATTAAAAAATATGACAATATTATTTTATTGCATAGTTGCATCCTCCACTTACATATTATGATGGTAAAGAGGTTAGGAACCTTTGTTGTCTCCGTTTCTCTAATAATAATGATTCAATAGTAGTTAGTCCACTTATATAAGCAGTATAAGAATTTAAACTAAATTAATTGTTAAAAATTAGAATGATGTACATGTACCTTGAAAAATAGTTTAGAATACATTAATACAAATATAGAATGTGGTTAAATTTTTTAAACAACACTAAAGAATATAAGTTTCACTATATAGAGCATTGAACGAAAGACTCAATATTTTCGTAAGTATTAACCTACATATTTTGAGTGAAATTTAAAAATATGATAATATTGTTTTATTGCATAGTTGCATCCTCCACTTAAATATTATTACGGTTAAAGAGAATATAAACCTTTATTGTCTCCGTTTCTCTAGATAATAGTGATTTCATAGTGGTAGTCCACTTATTTAAGCAGTATATGAATTTAAAATAAATTAATTGTTAAAAATTAGAAAGATGTACATGTACCTTGAAAGATAGTTTAGAATAAATTAATACAAATGTAGAATGTGATTAAATATCCTCCACTTACAAATAATGATGGTAAAGAGGTTAGGAACCTTTGTTGTCTCTGTTTCTCTATATAATTGTGATTTCATAGTGGTTAGTCTACTTATTTAAGCAGTATATGAATTTAAACTAAATTAATTGTTAAAAATTAGAATGATGTACATGTACCTTGAAAGATAGTTTATAATACATTAATACAAATGTAGAATATGGTTAAATATATTTAACAACACTACAGAGTATAAGCTTAGTATATAGAGCATTTAACGAAAAACTCAATATTTTCGTAGGGGTTAACCTAAATATTTTGAGTGAAATTCAAAAAAGAAGACAATATTGTTTTATTGCGTAGTTGCATCCTCCACTTACAAATAATGATGGTAAAGAGGTTAGGAACCTTTGTTGTCTCCGTTTCTCTAGATAATAGTGATTTCATAGTGGTTAGTCTATTTATTTAAGCAGTATATGAATTTAAACTAAATTAATTGTTAAAAATTAGAATGATGTACATGTACCTTGAAAGATAGTTTATAGTACATTAATACAAATGTAGAATGTGGTTAAATATATTTAAACAACACTAAAGAGTATAAGCTTAAGTATATAGAGCATTTAACAAAAAAACTCTATATTTTCGTAGGGGTTAACCTATATATTTTGAGTAAAATTAAAAAATATGACAATATTGTTTTATTGAATAGTTACATCCTCCACTTACATATTATGATGGTAAAGAGGTTAGGAACCTTTGTTGTCTCCGTTTCTATAGATAATAGTGATTTCATAGTGGTTAGTCCACTTATTAAAGCAGTATATGAATTTAAACTAAATTAATTTTTAAAAATTAGAATGATGGACATGTACCTTGAAAGATTTTTTTATAATTCATTAATACAAATGTAAAGTGTGGTTAAATATTTTGTTCTTAAAAACACTAAAGAGTTATAACCTTCAATATATAAAGCATTTGACGAAAAAACTCAATATTTTCGTAGGGTTAACCTATATATTTTGAGTAAAATTAAAAATATGACAATATTGTTTTATTGAATAGTTACATCCTCCACTTACATATTATGATGGTAAAGAGGTTAGGAACCTTTGTTGTCTCCGTTTCTATAGATAATAGTGATTTCATAGTGGTTAGTCCACTTATTAAAGCAGTATATGAATTTAAACTAAATTAATTTTTAAAAATTAGAATGATGGACATGTACCTTGAAAGATTTTTTTATAATTCATTAATACAAATGTAAAGTGTGGTTAAATATTTTGTTCTTAAAAACACTAAAGAGTATAAGCTTAAGTATATAGAGCATTTAATGAAAAACTCAATATTTTCAGTAGGGGTTAACCTATATATTTTGAGTAAAATTAAAAATATGACAATATTATTTTATTGCACAGTTGCATCCTCCACTTACAAATTATGATGGTAAAGAGGTTAGGAACCTTTGTTTTCTCCGTTTCTCTAGATAATAGGGATTTCATAGTTGTTAGTCTACTTATTTAAGCAGTATATGAATTTAAACTAAATTAATTGTTAAAAATTAGAATGATGTATATGTACCTTGGAAGATAGTTTATGATACATTAATACAAATGTATAATGTGGTTAAATATATTTAAACAACACTAAAGAGTATAAGCTTAAGTATATAGAGCATTTAATGAAAAACTCAATATTTTCGTAGAGGTTAACCTACATATTTTAAGTGAAATTCAAAAATATGACATTATTGTTTTATTGCATAGTTGCATCCTCCACTTACAAATTATGATGGTCAAAGAGGTAAGGAACCTTTGTTGTCTCCGTTTCTATAGATAATAGTGATTTCATAGTGGTTCGTCCACTTGTTTAAAAAAATATATAAAGTTAAACTAAATTATTTGTTAAAAATTAGAATGATGTACATGTACCTTGAAAGCTAGTTTGTATAAATAACTAGGGGTTAATATAATAAATAAAAATATTATATTAAACAAATGTTTTGTTTTCTGCTTTTTTAAAGAATATATGTGTAAATATACAATATGTGTAATTAGATACGTTTACACATAACTACATTAAACATCTATATAAAAATGTATACGTTTACATTATTTTCTATTTCCAGAAAAATAAATAGTTAAGCACCAATATCATTTAGGTTAAGCATATAAACAACAACAAAACTGAAACATCAGAAAAAAATGGTCACATCAACTTTATAATACAATAATTTCACTTTAAAAAATATGAAAACTTTCTATTATACAAACCATAAATAGATAACACTTTTGTATTCACACAAACATACAATTCAGAATACAAGGTCCAAAAGATAGTTATACAATATACAAATCCAGTGCCGGCTTTGCAAAAAACTGTAAATTTACACTAGATTCCACTGTCTCTTTTTTTCTTTTATAATTTAAGGTCTTAAACATTTAATTATTCGTAAGAAAGAGTCCAATTTATAAATTACTAGATATAAAGTCCGTGCGTTGCACGAGTTCTATTTGATATTTTAGTTTTAAAAAGAACATAAAATTACTATCAAATATTCATTATCAAATTCCCTTTTAAAAAATATTACCAATTTTTTCAAAAAAAAAATTATTTTGGTTAGGAATTAAAAAGTATGATTCAAACCTATTTTTTAGAATTTTTAATAAATTACTATCAAGTATTTTCTACGGTTTTCTTAGTTTTCGAGAGAAGATAGAGTAAAATTACATTAGATTGTAAAATTATCTTTTTTATGATTTACTAAAGCAAAATTACTATCAAATATTTAATTCCAGTAAATTTTAATGATTTTTAAAAAATTTTATTTTTTCAAAATTCATTTTCCAATATCACTTAAACAAATTTTACTTTTTAATCATATAATTTTTAGTATCATGTTTATCATTAAATTCTTAAACAAAATTACAATTAAATAAGCTTTTACAATTCCCTTTTGTCAGATTTTTTTTTGAATTTATTTTTGGTTAGGATTTAAAAAGGAAAAAATATTTTTAAAATCTATTTTAGAATTTTAGAAAAGGAAAGTTATTCCAGTCCAAAAATGTTATTCACATAATAACAAATTTTTATTGACACATTTCACAATATAAATTTTTATTGAAAGGTGTCACGGTCATATCGGGTGAAATATTTGAAATTATTTTTGGTTTATAATTTTTAAATAGAAATTATCTATTTTTTTGTAAATACTATTATGTTTTGTGAAAGTAATATTAGTAGGTTTAAACTTAAATATAGATGTGAAATATTAGTAGTTAGTTTTGGTTTATAATTTGTTACTAGAACATGACCCGCACGACCGTGCGGGTGCTTGTTTTCGTTTTTATGTATATATTAAAAAGAATTTATACATTTTAATTTGTTATATATTTTTATTAAATAATTATATAATTTCAATTTTGTTCAATAAATTCATAATTTAAAATAATCAAATAGATAACACCCGTCAAAATATATATTTTTAATTTTTACAGTTTGCATGCAAAATATTTTTAAAAAAAAAGTTTATTTATTATTTGTTTCTTGTTATCAGCATAAACTTTTCAAATATTTTTAAAATTTATTTAGTTATACAATCCAATAGATATTTGTTTAGGATCATTTATATTTCCTTGTTGTGTTTAAAAATATAATTTAGCATCTATAATTTTAGTAGATAGGATGATCTTTTAAATATATATATTGTTTTGCTCAAATAATTCAGACTTATTATTTTGGCAAATTTTGCTACATGGTTTACGTTAAACCCATTTTAATGGTGTATCATTTTTATAATGAAAGATTTTTTAAATAAAATAAGTTAATTTATTAATTTTATATAAGTTTTTTAATATTCAATTCATATACTACTTTTATTTTAGTATAATATATACTATAATTAGAAAAGATTATGAAATATATAAAAAATATCCTTTCTTATATAATAAATTTATAATTAACATTGATTTAAATAAAATTATACTGCTAATTAAAAAATTAATTAATGAATTATTATATAAAAATATTTAAATTTTTGTGAGATTTTGTTAGATTTTTTTCAACAGAATTTTAATCATTAAAAACTAAATTAAAACATTTTTATAGGAAAATTTGTTATATGTGTTGATTATATAAGATGTGATATTTAATGATGTCAACTTATTAAGTAGAAGCAAATGAAACATGAATTTTTAGAGAAGGTCCAATTTTAAAAAATCACACATGAATAGAAGTTGTGACTTCTCTTTTAATATAATAGATAACATACAATTACATACTAAAAAGGAAAGTTAGTTATTTGTAAGAAAATAATAGGAGTACTTTTACAAATTTCTTTTGTTGAGGATTTTTTTTTCTTAAAAAATGTTACTTATTAATTACAATTAGTAGAATTCGCATTCCACATTTTTAGATGTTTAATTAAAAGTAGATTGTTCGTTCTAAAAAAAATAGACAAACTTGTTTAGTTTAGAAGTCACTTTCTACTAACTGATTTTCTATAGAAGATGAATTCTACTTTTAGTAGAACATAATTTTAAAATTTAATTTATCAAGTTTTTCAACCAAAACATTACCAGTTTGTGTATATGAGTGTATTATTAACTATTTTAATTTTTTATAATTTTTTTATTCTTAAAACTATTTATTTCATTAACTTTTAGAATTGGAAAGGGTAAAACAGAGAAAAAGTCGACAAAAAGACTTTATACTAAAAGGACAATTATGCTGAATTTTTGATTCGTTTTGACAATTTTCTCTATTTTTTTTAAACAACATTTAAGAAAAAGTAGTAATAGTACCGGAGACTTATGCAAATCAAAGATAATATCATGATTAAGGAAGCTATAACAAACTTTCAATGTTTTCTGCATAATGATTAAAATTCTTTGAATGATTCGCAAGATGCTAGAAGTTTGTTTAAAATATGTTACATACAAGTTCATATTATTATTATCAAAATGTATGAAAATGTGTGGTTGTAGTTGAATTAGACTAAAAATGTCAAATCATGTTTTTGGCTAGAGAATAAATATGTGACGAATATCATAACTGATAACATGAGAAATATTACTGACAAAAAAAAAAGAAAAATATCTCACTTAAATTTTCAAAAAAATTATTTAATTATAAATCTTAGTGTGTGCCATTGAATTTGCACGCTCGGGCTATATAACTACAAAACAAATTGATCAAGAGATGTAAATAACCACCACCATCCAAAATATCCGGGTTTAATAAAATATTTCTATTTCTTATATTGTATGTTTAAATTTTACTTAACAATTTCAGAGAGATGTTTAATTTAGTTTTTTATTTCTTTTTTATATTTACTTATTGTTCATTTTTTCTTATAATATATATTTACTTATTCTAATTTTCTTTTTTTGTAACAAAATGATAATATTATGAAAGATGTTTAATGTAATATTTTAATTTTTATATTGTATGCTTTTTCTAATAATGTATATGTTTAATAAATATTTTATAATTACTTATTTAATTTTTTATTTTAGTATTACTATAAATGTTTAATGTAATATTTCTATTTATTTTATTATACATTTTTAAGATAGTTGTTTAATGTAGTTTTTCTATTTCTTATATTGTATATTAACTTATGATTTATTTTTTTTATATTATATATTTACTTATTCTAAAATTATTATAGATTTTTAATGTAATATTTTATTTCTTATATTGTATATTTACTTATTATTTAATTTAATTTACATTTTTCAGATAGATGGTTAATAAATATTTTTATTTCTTATATTTTATATTTACTTATAATTATATTTTCTTATATTAAATATTTAATTATTTTTTGTATTGTATATTCACTTATTATAATATTACAATAAATTTTAATATAATATTTGTATATTTACTTATTTTTATTTTTCTTATATTTATTTACATATTATAATCTTTGCGTTTATATCAAATGATAATATTACGATAGATGTTTAATGTAATATTTCTATTTTTTAATTGTATATTTACTTATTATTTATTTTTCCTTTATTTTATATTAACTTTTATTTTATTTTTTTATTTTTTGTTAATAATACCACGTAGCATCTTTTGGAAAAAGTTTTTTTTTTCGCTGATGTGGACACTCTATGGAACCTCAAATAGTCCATTTTATTAGTATAGATTAAACATTTTACAAAATGTTTAATTCTACTATTATCTGATTATTAGAACGCAATATTATCATTATTATTAGTTTACTTATTTAGGAGAAAAAAGAAAAAACTATAAAAATGCACTCGAACCATAATTAAGAACATTTGTAATTAATCTTATATATTAAAAAAGAAGTCACAACCTTGATTCATGTGTGATATTTTTTAAAATTGATCTTCCCTAGAGAATTTATTTCATTTCTTTCTAACTAACATTTTGGCATATCACATCTTAAATAATTGACATATATAACAACTTCACCTATAAAATGCTTTTATTTTTTTAATTATAAAAATCTGTTTACAAAATCTTACCAAATCTTATTAAATTTTTAAAATATTTTTATAAAATGATGCATTATTAATTTCGTAAGTAATATAATATTATAATAAATTAATGTTAATTAAGATTTTATTACAAAATAAAAATAAAATTTGTATATTATTTTCTTAAACTTTCTTATTATAGTCTATATTTTTAAAAATTCTAACAAATCTGTTTAAAAGATTTTAACAGGATCTTAATTTTCAAAAATTATATATAAATATTTTCACTACTTTCAAAATTAGTTATGAAATATTATTATATATTTATATATTTAAAAATTAAAAATATAAACTCTATCCTATTTTATCTATTATATAATCATAATCAATCATTTTAAGAGAAAATTATTATATTGAGTTAAATATAATAAAATTATATTAAATTGTTAAATATATATTTTTAATTTTCTTAAGTATTTATGTTCAAAATATAATACGTAGGTAACACGTGTTAACATTAGTAAACTATATAATACATGTAAAATAATTAACATGTATTTCATTACAGCGAATAATATAAAATCTTTTAATCATGATATCTATTCATTTTAAGTATATAGAATATATATATATGTAATTTTTTTAACAAATCTGTTGAAAAATATTTTAACAAATTTCTTAATTTCAAAAGGTTTATGTTAATATTTCAACTTAATTAGCAATGAAATATTATTATGCATTAATATATATTCAGTTATCATTTATAAAATAAAATAAAAATAAAAATTTTTATCTTACTTTATCTATTTTATAATAATACTTCATATTAATTGAAATTATTATATTGAACTAAATATGATAACATTACATTAAATTTATAAATTTATAAAAGAATCATAAATATAAAATATTTATGCTAAAAATATAATACGATGACATAACGACTTAACATTCACAAACTATATAATACATGTATAAATATTAAAAATTAACATATCTTAGAATTTTGTATATAAAAGAATATATTATCTGAATGAAAAAACGTAAAAAAAATATTGCTAATAGAAAATTCGCCTTTGAAGGTCGGCGGGTTAAAATTGAGCATACAAATAATACAAAATTGTTTTAATATGTTGTTTAATGCATATATTAATTTTTCAACGAAGAAATACAAATACAATATGATAAATATTTAATAAGAAGCGACAAATAAATATAACAGTTTTAAACTATTAATTAATTACAACATGTAAATTATAAAATTATTATATTTGAAATAGTTATAAAATATTTAAAAATATGATTAACATTAAAAATTTATGATCTAAAATATATATATATATATAACTGAAAACAAACATCCGCCCGGTTATGCGGGTCAAGATCTAGTTTCATCTTAAAACTTATGGTTTGTGGAAGTTAACCCATTTACGTCATAGGAGGTTGCATCTATATCAGTTTTGATCAAAGTGAATACAGTATAGCGATGTATCAAGTACTAGAATCTGATGGTGTGTAGGGCTGGGCATTTTATCCGTTAAATTTGATTCGATTTGTTATTCGTTGCTATTCGATCCGAAAATTCCGGATATCCGTAAGCTTTCGAAGTAAAACAAATACTAAAATTCAATATCCATTAAAATCGAAGCAAATCACAAATATTAAAATTTTGGGAAGCGAATATCCGATCCGATCCGTCAATATATATAAAATTATATAATTATTATTCTAGCATATGATTTGATAGATTATATTCACATTATTACTTATATAAAAGTATTGCATAAAAAGAAGAGAAAATATTTATGACAGTTATAATTTTTTTCTTATGTTTTGTGTTATTATAGTTTTTAACTAAGTTTAAAAATTTACAAAATATGAAGATTCAATACTTCTTTTAATTTTTATCCTTTATATCATGCAAAAAATATTTTTACAAAACAAATTTGAATCAAATTTTTAAGATTATTTGTATTAATCAAAACAAATGAGATATCCGTAGTATCCTCGAATATCCGCAAATATCTATTTATTTTCCGAATATCCGTTTTTCCGAATATCCGTATTTTTCCGAAGCAAAGCAAATCGGAAAATTAGATATTCGTAGCATTCGAAGCAAATCACAAATTTCTTTAAAAAACCGGATATCCGATCCGTGCTCAGATCTAAAGGTGGTGTGTGAGTCACTTTCTAACATGTCTCAAATGCCTTTCACCGAAATTTCATTTGTATTAACCATCCTGCATTGGGCCCTCCTGCATTAAACAAGAAGATACAATATTCAGTGATGTTCGTGCGACATTTTAAATTTGTTGTTTGTGTATAAGCTAAATATACAAATATTTTTAATAAATAAGCTTACCTCATTATTAAAATAGTCATACACAAAAACTTATAATCAAATAGTATGATGGTTGAAAGTGAAAGCTATTTTCAAGGGGTTATTTAAGATTGTACGAAAATAGCAAATCATATATTTCAGATTTATCTTCAAATAAATTAACAATAGAAAGCCGTAGAAGAATTAACAATGATATTTTCTAAGAAATAATTTCCCTTTACAAATTTATAATTTCATATTAAAATAATTATCTCACATTTTATTTGGGTAATATCTCCTCTCACTAATTAGAAAAACCATTTCGATCTTCTCTTAAAATTAAAAGATATTGGATTTCTTTAACAAAAAAAGATATTGGATTTCAAACGCAAAAAAAAAAGAGAAAAAATTGATTTGTATGAAGAACAAAAAAATTATAAAAAATAACATCATATAAATTAACTTTGAAAATAAATAATTGATATTATTGTATATAAAACATATAAAAACTCTATACACGTCATATAATAAAATATAATTATGCTGGTTAACACATGTCTATAGACTATTGTTAATGGAAAAAGCATAAATGAAATCAATATTGTTTTCTATCTTTTCAAAATTAGTTTTTGAGTTAAACTATAATGTGAAATATATATAATATGAAAATGAAATAAATAGGCTTCAATTGCATTCTAAATTACTCATTTTCTAATAATTATAAGAAAATCATAAAGTAATTATATATGCATCGTTCCAATTCATAAAAAAGTTTAACTTAAATGAAATTAGTATTATTTTCCACAATTTTCCTTAATCTTTATAAGAAAAGATGGCAAAAATCAAACACTTCCTTATTCATTAATCGCGTGATTACTTTCTAATAATCAACCGACTTAACAAAATTAGGGATTTCAGTATAAATAGAGAGACGCATCCCTTCACATATTAACATTCATCGCTTCTCTGAAAAACAAATCTCTCAAAAATCGAAAAAAGATGTCGACGAAGAAGATCGTGTTGAAGAGCTCCGATGGCGAGTCTTTCGAGGTCGACGAGGCTGTGGCTCGCGAGTCTCAGACCCTAGCTCACATGGTCGAAAGACGACTGCATCGAGAACGGTATCCCTCTCCCTAACGTCACGAGCAAGATCCTCGCCAAGGTGATCGAGTACTGCAAGAAGCACGTCGACGCCGCTGCTGCCAAGACCGAGGGGGCCGTCGATGGTGCTGCTTCATCCGACGATGACCTCAAGGCGTGGGATACCGAGTTCATGAAGATCGATCAAGCAACCCTCTTCGAACTCATCCTGGTTCGTCTATCCTCTCTCGATTATGTTATTTATGTTCTCAATTTCGCGATTTGGGGATGTTAGGGTTTGATTTGGGATTTGGATCTAATGGTTTTCGTTTGTTTGATATCGCAGGCTGCTAATTACCTGAACATCAAGAACCTTCTTGACCTCACGTGCCAGACGGTGGCTGATATGATTAAAGGCAAGACTCCAGAAGAGATTCGCACGACCTTCAACATCAAGAACGACTTCTCACCCGAGGAAGAGGAGGAGGTGCGCAGGGAGAATCAATGGGCTTTTGAATAATGATCAAAGCGAGGTCGTGGAAGTAGTTATAAACCTACCAAGTTTCTTCCCTTTATGTTAATTCGCGTCTTTATCTTAAGATCGGTGTTTGGTATCTCGTTCTTCTTCTATCTAATCTACAAGTACTCTTAAATAACAAACAAAAATAACAAACAAGTGAAGTAGATGATATCCTATAATAACTTAAGAACTGAACTCTGATGATTTTATTTTTCCTCGAGTGAGGACGACTTTACCGGCATAACATGTCCTGAAAATCACCCATCTAGTGTAGTGTGTTACATTGGTGGCCTTCCCTCCTCATAAGCACGGTTCTTCAACCGTCGTCGCATTGGGGTCGAAGATCTTCTTCCTCGGTGGATCTTCCTCGGATCTATGGATCCTTGATACCCGATCTGGGAACTTGACTCAGGGACCAAGCTTGTGCGTGCCTCGAAAAGAGTACGACGCAGCTTTGGCAGTAATCGACGGGAAGATGTCCGTGATCGGAGGCGGAGTCTCCAACAAAAAGTTTCAAGAAGAGATCCAAGTTGAAGTCTTTGATCTAAAGTCGGAAACTTGGGAACTTGCTGGGGTGGAGAACGTGCGTAAAACCGCGCCTCGGTGGAGCGGAAGGTTTATATGGTGGAGTCCGAGGAGACAAGCGTGTACAACCCCCGAGGATGTGAAAAAGAACGTTTGGTTCGTATGGTAAAGTTTGTGGAACCTACTCAGAAAATAATCTAACATGTTTTAAGTTTGTGGAATTAAGTCATATGTTTGTTTGTTTTTTCTGTAAAATTCGTGAGTGATTAGTGAAGAAAATGAATAAACATTTAACAGAATGCAGATTCATAAACTATGTTCTCCCCTGCTCTGCTCTTAGCTTGGATTAACACTGTATACCAGTGAGCTGTAAAAGAAACACATGTATCCTTTTAACTGAGAGTCTGAGACACATCTTAGAGAACATGAACATGAATCTATTGAAATTCTCAGTCAGTGGCAAAAAAACGAAAATTTCCATAATTTAGATAGATAAACACTAATGCACAAGAGCTAGAAGAAAAGTTCCTTAATGAATCCATGAACAAACACATGAAACCTTTCGAGGTATCTTTGCTTAACCAAGAAATTATCACTGTTTAGAACATTAAAAAAAAAAAAAAAGATTGACGTTTCTATTAGCAGAAAAAGCTCCGTTGCTGGGAAGGGAACACGGGTCATCAGGGTGAAAGCCAGATATCCTAACCGCTGGACGACAAAGGACAGATGTTATTCCTTCTTTTATTTAATTCACGACCATAGGCTTTTGCATGAACGCCATGAAGGAAAGAACTATGCTTAGTCTGCTAGACTGAAACTTGGAAACAGCGGAAGATTATTCGATTATTTCAATTCATATCAATCGTTAAAGTTTCCAGTTTTCGTAGTTCATACGAGAAACTAGTTTGGTTTGTTCTATATTTTCTGTTGGGTTAGTTACGCCAACATATAAATAAACTGAATTTAACACAAGAAAACATAAGAAGGAAAGCCACAATTGTTTTTATAACCATGAGTGACATAACATTCCAGATATATCGACACTGTAAACAAACTAACAATATTTCAATTCAATCGTCAATCGCTTTTCCACCATCGCTAATGGTATAACGACTTAACGAGTCTACTCATGGAAGTATCCACCTCTCCCATCCATGACGTTTCCTTAGTCTGAAAACCTACAAAATTTAAAATAAAATATCTATATATGAGTTTTTATTTCCATCTACTGTATATACAATATAAGTGTAAGTCAAGTAATAAACTAATCATGAATTTACCTGGACCTCGACGGTTGTTGATGATCCCATTGAACGCAATATCAAGTCGATATCATCGGTCATCGCTTTGATCTGATTGTCAAAACAACAAGACACAAATTTGATATTCATATAATTCTCCAACATCAAATATTCCTATTATTTACAAACTTGAATATTACTTACTCGTCTAAATTCTGCAATGAAGAAAACATCAACCCATCCTTGGTTATCCATGAGAGATTTCAAGTAGTCATCTCTCACTAGATTTTCATCGCTGTATTGTCATGTATTAATATCACAATAAATCTAAGAGAAACAAATTAATAAAGCAAAATAAATAAAGTTTAATTTTACCTGAAATAATATTCAATCTGGCTGACAATTCTAGACGATAAATCAGACCTTAATGCCAACCTTCTTAGATTCGGAATATCCGATAAATCTGTGACATTTACATAAAGTTAATGAAATTAAACTCAAAATAATTTAGTTGTAGAAAACCTTTATACAAATAAAAAAACATATACTTATAACTTACCAGCCACAGACATGAAAGAATACTGTGGAGGAGGAAACCACATCGGTTGGAAAGAAGTTAACAGTGGTGGAGGCAGCTGAGGTTGCGCTTGCCCCACTGTTGACCAATATATTTGGCCAGAGGTGGAATGATCAAATCGATTTTGAGCTGTGTTAGTTCTCCTATTCATTGTTATTAAGAAGTTTAGAGAACTAAGAAGAACCTCTGAGCAAATTTGGGATTGATCTAAAACAAAAAAAAACACCAACGCTTAGGGTAAATATATAGTGTGATGTTCTTCCTAGTCCAGTTGCACTTAAGAAATAAAAATTAGATTTCCCCCAAAACAAAAACAAATAAATAAAAATACAATCCTTTTTCTTTTTGGAATTAAACACAATTAAGTTCAGATATACTTTGACTAAGTCAAAACTTCAAAATTATATATTGTACTCATGTTTTATATTATAAAGTATTTTGTTGTTAAAAATAAAAATAAGTTAATATTATATTTATTGTATATTTGTGTAACCGATTATACTCAACCATCACAAATTTTTGTTCAAAAAAAAATTATATTAAATTTAGATATTAAATAGTGATTATTAAAAATAAAAGTATAACTATATATTGAAACTATTTTCACGAAGAACATCATAGACCAAAGAAAAAGATCTTTGCTACCAAATTTTTTTTTTTTTGTCAGAGAAAACACCACAGCATTATGAATATTGTTGAACAGAAGAGTTCTAATCTGGCTTAAGCCTAACCATCAGCTTCAAAGTAAACACGGTTCCAGTAAACCGTCTTGTTTCTTTCCTTTATACTCCTCCAAGGTTATAAGTGATTCCTTGTTTTTCGTCCAATCTGCAAGTCTTGGCATGATTATCGCAATATATCCTTCTCGATCAGCCTGAAATCAGATTTTGTAACAAAACAGACACTTAAGAATAATACTAACGCTCACTGTTATAGTTAGAGAGATTCATTGCATAAACATTATTATGTTAAGATAATAATATCATAATGCAATTGTTTCTTACGGATGAATTAAGAAGCTGAGGTTGCTTGATCAATCTCTCGTTCAAGGCTCCATTCTCGTGCTAGCGCGATGGCCGACGACAGTGTATCTTCCGGTGACGCAGAGTGACCTTCAAAGACGAACGGTTTAGTAAAATCTGCAATATATTGAAAACGGTTTTATTCACACTATCACAAGGGTTATATAGTAGCTGAAAAATGTGAGAACCTGTGATGAAGTATGAAACGAAGTTGATTTGTGTAGCTGAAGGAGGAGAAATAGGAAGCTCTCCTATATCTGAAAGCAGCAGCTTTCGCAACTCGTCTTCTTCTTCTTCTTCTTGCGCTTGCTTCTGCTGCTCGTCGTGATGTTCTTCGGATTGCTTTTGATTTGATTCGATTGTACCTTCGACTTCTGGATTGTTACCTCAGTGCTCTGAAACTCCTCCATTCTCCAGTTGTTAGGATCAAACCACCCCTCCGACTGCGGAAAACAATCGGAATTACGTTGCCTTTACCTTTGTAGAATTTTTTGGTTTCTATTTCACTTTGGATTTCGGATTTGAGTTACAAATGTACAAATTCCTAATGCCTAATCATGTTTCGGTGAATGAGCTCGTGAAAAATGAGCACAAGTAAACAACATTGAGTTCTGTTTCTCCTATTCATTGTTATTAAGAAGTTTAGAGAACTAAGAAGAACCTCTGAGCAAATTTGGGATTGATCTAAAACAAAAAACACCAACGCTTAGGGTAAATATATAGTGTGATGTTCTTCCTAGTCCAGTTGCACTTAAGAAATAAAAATTAGATTTCCCCCAAAACAAAAACAAATAAATAAAAATACAATCCTTTTTCTTTTTGGAATTAAACACAATTAAGTTCAGATATACTTTGACTAAGTCAAAACTTCAAAATTATATATTGTACTCATGTTTTATATTATAAAGTATTTTGTTGTTAAAAATAAAAATAAGTTAATATTATATTTATTGTATATTTGTGTAACCGATTATACTCAACCATCACAAATTTTTGTTCAAAAAAAAATTATATTAAATTTAGATATTAAATAGTGATTATTAAAAATAAAAGTATAACTATATATTGAAACTATTTTCACGAAGAACATCATAGACCAAAGAAAAAGATCTTTGCTACCAAATTTTTTTTTTTTTGTCAGAGAAAACACCACAGCATTATGAATATTGTTGAACAGAAGAGTTCTAATCTGGCTTAAGCCTAACCATCAGCTTCAAAGTAAACACGGTTCCAGTAAACCGTCTTGTTTCTTTCCTTTATACTCCTCCAAGGTTATAAGTGATTCCTTGTTTTTCGTCCAATCTGCAAGTCTTGGCATGATTATCGCAATATATCCTTCTCGATCAGCCTGAAATCAGATTTTGTAACAAAACAGACACTTAAGAATAATACTAACGCTCACTGTTATAGTTAGAGATTCATTGCATAAACATTATTATGTTAAGATAATAATATCATAATGCAATTGTTTCTTACGGATGAATTAAGAAGCTGAGGTTGCTTGATCAATCTCTCGTTCAAGGCTCCATTCTCGTGCTAGCGCGATGGCCGACGACAGTGTATCTTCCGGTGACGCAGAGTGACCTTCAAAGACGAACGGTTTAGTAAAATCTGCAATATATTGAAAACGGTTTTATTCACACTATCACAAGGGTTATATAGTAGCTGAAAAATGTGAGAACCTGTGATGAAGTATGAAACGAAGTTGATTTGTGTAGCTGAAGGAGGAGAAATAGGAAGCTCTCCTATATCTGAAAGCAGCAGCTTTCGCAACTCGTCTTCTTCTTCTTCTTCTTGCGCTTGCTTCTGCTGCTCGTCGTGATGTTCTTCGGATTGCTTTTGATTTGATTCGATTGTACCTTCGACTTCTGGATTGTTACCTCAGTGCTCTGAAACTCCTCCATTCTCCAGTTGTTAGGATCAAACCACCCCTCCGACTGCGGAAAACAATCGGAATTACGTTGCCTTTACCTTTGTAGAATTTTTTTGGTTTCTATTTCACTTTGGATTTCGGATTTGAGTTACAAATGTACAAATTCCTAATGCCTAATCATGTTTCGGTGAATGAGCTCGTGAAAAATGAGCACAAGTAAACAACATTGAGTTCTGTTTCTCATAAAGTAAAAAGAACGATGTTCATAACAAGAAGGAAAAAAATGTATCAGATAATTTCAAAATAACAAAAGAGACAAAGAGAAGCTAGCATTTGTATCAGATCTAGAAGTCGTCGTCATCTTCCTCAGCCATGTATTTAGCGAGCTCCTCTTCTTGCTGTTTCATCTCCCTCCTCTTCTCCTCGCTCTCTTTCTCCCTATGCGTGTTTGGCGGGAACCTCAACGCCCTCACCGCTTCGTTGTGCATGTTCAAACAGAAGGCAATCCTCGAGTTAAACGCGTTCTGCGGCTCGTTGGTGGAGTAGATGTCTCCTGTTTCCTTTGACACCATGTATCCCTTGTTGTGGTCGATGGTCGCGTCGATCGCTCCGTCTCTTATGGCTTTAGCCACAATGCTCTCTGCATCTGCGACAGGATTTGCAGAGTTTAGCCTTAGCTTCAGGGCGACGTCTGTTAGAGAGATTCTCGAGTAGGAGATGCTGATGTTGCGCAGTCCTGTTCTGATCACGTTGTGTCGGAGTCTGACAATGAGGTTGTGAGTCCTGTCCTCAGAGAATGTCTTTGCAAACTTCTCTTGAACGTTCCTGAAAAGCTCCAAGTCACCAATCCTCACAGCCTGTCAAAAGTCCAAACATATTATTAGTATGAGAGATGCTTTGGTATGTGATCACAGATGCAAGAGTTGCTAAGATTGACACTCACATTAGTAAGTTCAAAGTATGGCCTAAGAGCCTTCTCCATTCCTTTCTGCATGAAGATGGATCGCTCTGGAATTTCACCCAAGAGGAGTCGAACTAAAATAGCCCACTTGTTGCACTGGACTCTGAAGCCTAGAGCAGCGACAGGTGCTTTTCTAGCCGCCTGGAGGAGGCTCTCTTTTGCATCAGTGTATTCGAGTTGGATCGTACGGATCTTGCCAAGATAAAACAAGTACCTACAGAACTGCGACAACAAAATTGTATGAGATTTGGAGGTCTAAGAAAACACAAAATGGGCAACCTAGCAGGAGAAATATGATAGCAAAACGAATACATATAAACGCAATATTTGAATAGGTTTGAAAGGTTAGCATAAGTGAAGTGAGTCATCAGAGAAACGATATAAACTAATAATCTAGAAAGCAACAATTAACCAAGTGGCATGAAAGAATAGCTACTAAAAGATGAACCTGTTGGTTGGAATGTGCCTCAAATCTTGGTGCTTTTGATCTCAGCTTCTCCGCTTGGTCATAAAGGTTGTAGTGCAGGTAGTTGCGAAGCAAGAGATTCAGAAGAGTTTCCTGCACTCACGAATTGGACATATTGAAATAACCAAAACAAAAGCTGAATCAAGAGTTTGGGAGTGTTTGTATCATCTAACGTACCTGACCCAACTCATCATGGCGCAGTGTTGCAGAGTGGTGCAAAGCCAAAAGAGTACTGAAAAGCACAATTAAAAATGCAATCAGCTAACAAACTGTTTGAGAGCCAAATATAAGAAAACAAAGTCAGTGAATATAACTAACTCACCCACGAATCTCAGCAAGATCACCAGTCATCTCATAACTCAAAGAGTAGTAAAAATACAATCTCGAAGCTATCACATCAATGGTTCTCTTGTTCAAGCTCTTGAGACGAGCAATGCTAGCTGAAGAGCAAGCTTTGGCCTAAAACAGAAAGAAATCAAGATTAACGAAAACAAAGTATACGTCCAACGAAACCTCACACAGAGAGAGAGAGAGAGAGAGAATCCAACCTCGTTGTACTTCTTCTGATCAATCAGAAAGAGAAGAACAATGAAGTAGCAGTAAATCTCAAGCTCTACAGGCACGTGCTTGGAGGTAGCTAAGGGAGTGGACGAAGCCGTATCAACCTCCATGTCATGTTCATCACTCTAACAAACATCAATCAACACAGATCCAAAATAAGTTTTCACGGAAACAAAGTGTAGAAACACAATCAATCACAAGAAACCTTAGGAACGAAGGAAGAGAGACGAGCATGGGCCTCAGATCCATGGCCCAGAGCGAAGTCAAGGAAGGAAGAGACGACGGAGGCGGTGAGCTTCTGTCTTAGCCCGACGGTGAGACGAACGGCGCGAGCAACGCGGCGGACTTCTTTGGTGTAGGAGCCGGTATCGATCAGAGCTGCGATCTCCTTCAGATCTGGGGAGGGAGAAAGGTAAATCGAATGTTAGAAACAAAAAAAAAACCTAGCGACTCGAGAGTAAAGAGGGATTGAGATTCGAGATTTGTAGTACGCTGGAGTGTTGAGGTGGTGGAAGAGACGATGGATTGGGCTGGGGTTTGGTTGTCTTTCATCTCCACGTCTTGAGTCGTCGTCGTCATCTTCTCCCGTAAATCTCTAAGGCTTACTTTCTGTGCGGAGGTGCTTTGCTTTCACAGAAGGAGAAGGTATGTGTGTAAACCTTTTCTTTTTCTTCAAGACAGAATATGCTAACATTTGTTAATAAAATATTAATTTGGTTTGAAGTACAAAAAGGTCGTTGTAGTATAGTGGTAAGTATTCCCGCCTGTCACGCGGGTGACCCGGGTTCGTTCCCCGGCAACGGCGTACTTTTTTTTATTTTTTATTATTATCCTAACTGTTAATACGCTGTCGTTTTCTCCTGGACCTATTTCTGAGAAATCACTGGCTTCTCTGCTTCTTGCTTTCGTCAAGTATCTCGTCAACGTATTGTCTTCATTATTAGAGCCAACAAACATATACACAAGACTATGAAAATACAACTCATATATTGCAAATGCAAGAACAAGTGCGTAGGAAAATAAAATCAACTGTTCATCACATTAGAACCAGTACACAAAGACACAAAAGAGAGTATTTTGTCCCTACTCACTCTCCCCTAAACAAAACTGCAGAAGAGATGCTAACTGAAGAAGAATAAAAGAAAAGAGGACGTCTCAGTAGTAGTTCTTCCCTAACAAAATCTCAAAACCATAAAACATAATGAACATAGATTTTAACCCTAAAGCGACTCTCAAGAAATACAGCCACAGACTAAAAAGGACGACTGTGAATCAATGGATGAAGAGATACACTTATGGCAAACATGTGTTTTCGATGGACGGAGAGGGCAAACATAGAGCGAGAGAGATAGAGAAGACATCCAACGAGTTGTGTGACAAAAAAAAAAAATTACAAAATATAATTATAGTTGGGAGTATTGACTCACCAAACTCGAGAAGCATAATTAATTAGTAATCAACCATGACAAGACGAGTCACCTTTTGTCTTTTTTAATATCGAAAACCCAACAAGTCATTCAATGAAGATGTTTCATTGTACAATCGACAGGTTATGACCAAGTATATATACAGTGCACAGAGTCAGATGACACAGCACTATTATTTTTACATGATATGAATGCGAAAAAAGGTAAAGCACTTGAGATGCTCAGATGAATGAAATGAAATTCATCTTGCATCTCTACCTTTCTACCTTGTGTGGTAGAACCAGAGAATCAATGATTTTTTTCCATCCTCCAAAATCTGAAGGAGAATCAGCATCTGCCAATTTGAACCCATTCACGTAGAAGGTTGGTGTTCCATAAACACCTCTTGAAGCGCTATACTGCAACACATAACGCCAGATAAAAGTTATAATGGATCCATCTCAGCCAGGTAACAATCAGATTGGCCATGGTGAACAATACGCTACTAACTTTTAATGGTCTGATTATAATATAAACATATCAAGTAGTATAAATTTTTGACCCGTTCACCATTTGAGAACCTATCAAGTAGATTTGTTTTTGCATGAACCTGACCTATCAACATGGTCAAACATTCAACTTGATAGGTTCAGATCATATGCCATTAAAACACACAGTATTCTTGTATATGTAGTTAACTCTTAATTAATACACCATGGCAAGTGAAAACAACCCAGAGATGAACACTGTAGATATTACCTTGAATGAAACTCTGGTTGAACGTTCGGACTTCGTGTCGTTGAAGCCGGATTTGAGAAGATGATGATATGAGTTTCCCAACGTGGCTGTTCCAAGATTGACAATTCTTTTCACAACTTCAGGTCTTGTCAGGAGTTGTGTTTGCGCACCGTAGAACATTGCCTATAAAAAAAAAACAGCAGCTTCACTAGACCGAGCTACAAGAACTATCACGCATATAAATATGTTTTTGTAAGATGTTAGCGTTCTGATGACACTGAACAAACCTGATGCTTAAAGAACCCTTCAAGCAAACCGAAGGTAGCACTGGCGTTGAAAGTATTCACTATGTGTAAAGCACGAGATGTTACATACGCATTGTCGTGATACCTGCAGGATCCAAAATCCAAAATAAAACCGAAACAGTTTCATGCAACTCATCAAGACCTGACCTTAATTCCTAAGCTACATGTCCACTGTTTAAAGCAACTAACGGTAACGGAAGGAGACAAGAAACAGAGTACTGACGGTAACGGAAGGAGGTGGAGGAGAAGAGAAACGCGAGATCCATATTGTTTAAGCGCTTGCTTCAGCGGCGGCCAAGAGTCTCTACTGTACGGGCACACCGGGTCATAAAACGCCTCGATCAGTATAGTATCCTGGTCAACGCGATGTCCCGGTGGGTAAGCGAAACCATCGGGCCTCGCTGGAGGAATTAGCTGCGCGTGGACTTGCGTCCCGATGAAGAAGACAAGAAAGAGGAAAATGGTTCTGATCATTTTTCTCGCTCTTTCGCTTCTTCCTAGGATGGCAGGGTGGTCGTTAAAACCAGAGTGTCAGAGACTGTCGGTGAATGTAAAGCAACGGCTACGATTGCTCGGAAGCTAAAGTGAGACACTTTCTTTCATCTCTAGCCGTTGATTAAATTTATTCCAACGTGGTAGAATATGGTTGCAATCCCACGTAGGCATTGGGTTCCGTTTGAGTTCAGTCTTTCTATAAAACGTTTTACGTATGTTTGGATCGGATACTTCACGCTCCGATACATTTTGTCTAAAATTAGTTTTAGATCTTAACTCAGATCAAGTTCAAGCATATTGAATAATGCTTTGAGTTCGAATAATTCAAGATAGTATATCAAAACAAAAATGAAATTGCATACTGAATAATGCTTTGAGTTCGAATAATTCAAGATAGTATATCAAAACAAAAATGAAATTGAGTTATTCCATTTCTATTTAATTGTTGTTGTAGAGTAAAATTTTTGTTTTGAAATAAAAATATCGTTTTAGAATTTCAATGTAAAAATTATTAACACTATTTTCTAATTTATTTTTTATTAGTTTAAATATGGTTAGGTGTATAGATAATGATTTTTTTTTAGAAATATATAAAATTAAATATTTTATTAATCTGTGTGCATAAATCTAAAGTGATAATTAAAATGAAACGGAAATAATATTATTTAGGTTTCAAACTTATTTTGAACTTGGATCAATTTTTTTTTTGAGATTTTTCGTTTATTCATATTTTAACTTGCTCCCAATCCAAAATTCATACAACCGTGTTCACTAAGATATTTTTATAAGGAAAATTACCAAATATGACTCACAGCTTGATTTCAAATGCAAAAGTAAACCCAAACTTGAATCAAATGCAAAAGTAACCTAAAAGTCTATTGAAATTACAACCAGCCCCCTTGTGAACAAACAAAAAAAAACCGATTTTTTTTTACGTTTCTAACCTCCGCAAGTCGTCTGGTATAGTTCTTCTTAAAAATAATTATAAAATTTTGTAAAAAATATTTTGATAAGTGAAAAATTGAAATCATGTAACTAACATATGTTTTAAGTGATATAAATTAAGATATAATAAAAGTAAATTGTTATCAACATAGATGAGTTAAAGTAGTGAGTCATGATATTCTTTGGTTTAGGTTTTGCCAACATATGTTGTAGTATTGTATGTTCTCTTAGGGTTAGATTTTGGAAAGCGTAAATGGTTTTTTGAAAAATTTAAAATTTACCTAAGTGTGTTTATTTCTGTGTATAGTAAAGTTTTATAATGTGTTTAGTTAGTTAATTTAGTCAATTTAGTTTAGGGGTTAAATTTAGGGTCTGGTATAGTTCTTCTTAAAAATAATTTAAAATTTTTATAAAAAATATTTTGATAAGTGAAAAATTGAAATCATGTAATTAACATATGTTTTAAGTGATATAAATTAAGATAGAATAAAAGTGAATTGTTTTCAACATAGATGAGGGAAAGTAGTGAGTCATGATATTCTTTGATTTTAGGGTTTGACAACATATGTTGTAGTATTGTATGTATTATTAGGGTTATATTTTGGAAAGCTTGAATGTTTTTTTGAAAAATTAAATTTTTACCTATATGTGTTTATTTCTGTGTATATTAAACAATTTTTAAGTTTAATTTGATTTTATGAAGTGTTTAGTTAGTTAATTAAGTTTAGGGATTATGTTTAGGGTCTAGTCGACTAACTTGTAAGTCGTCTAGTTAATAATTTAAACCAGACGACTTACATGTAAGTCGTCCAAATATTCAAATATTCCCGCCTAAAAATATTTTAATTTCCCGCTAAAAGTATTTTAGCTTCCCGCTAAAAATAAGCTAAAAATATTTTAGCTTCCCGCTAAAAATATTGAAGTCTTCTGGACGAGTAAGTCATCAGAAGACTTACTTGAAAGTCTTCTGAATCGAAAATATTTAACCTAATTCGATTTTTTTGTCTCTCTATATAAAGAAAAATTTACACATTCTCTCTCCTCCTCTCAAATGGCTGCAGCAAAAAACTAAGTCGTCTGAACTTCCTAGAAGTCGTTTGAACTTCCTGGAAGTCGTCTGAACTTTCTGGAAGTTTTCTTACGAAGTCTTCTTCCATATCAAGTGGAGTCCAAGCTTGTCTTTCTAGAGGAATGATCTATAATAGTTTTGTTTGTGGTATGTTTTGTGATTTGCATATGTACTCCCTTAGTTGTGAATTTTTTTATAAAATCAGTAATAATGTTTCCCAAGATATAATATATGTGCTAACAATGTGTTTACAGATTTACAAATCAATGAAATAATTGACTTCAATAGCTTTTCTCTTATCTTTAGATCTCCCATATGCAATAATAAACTCCAATGGCCTTCTTCTCATCTTAATAAACAAGAATGTTGGTAGCCTCATATTGATCCAACATTTTAAGAAGCATTTTAACCATTCTTCCAACTCATAACAATAATCCTCATTGGTGTCTATAACAATAATACTTAAGAGAAGAAAACAAACAATAGTAACTAGTCAAAGCATACCACATTTTTTACAAGTTTTTGTTGAAAAGCTTAGTCAAATTTAGTAAAACTAAGGGAGAAAACATATTTTGAAAAATTAAGTTTTACATATTTTGAAATTACTTAGCACTCTTAAAAATACAAGCTATTCAAAAACTAGCATAGAAGACTTAAAAACTAGTGTAGAAGACTTAAAAACTAGCGTAGAAGACTTATGTGGACTTCCATAAATATCACCAATTATGTTATAAATTTCATTCAGTAGCCCCAATATTGATTAATATACATGAATTAATAAGAAAAGTCTTTATAGTTTTAGAGAAAATGAAAGTTTACTAAACATTGACGCAGACGACATCCAAGTAAGTCGTCTGGACGACTTAGACGACTTACAAGTAAGTCATCCGATAAGGTCATTTTTGCAATTGACTTTTAAATGAGACAACTTACTTGTAAGTCGTCCAGCTTTGTTTGTTAAAAAAAAACTAGACGACTTACCAGTAAGTCGTCTAGGATAAACCGGTTAGTTTTGCATTTGACCGAATTGTGTCAGATATTTGACCTTTCCTGGACGACTTTCAAGTAAATCGTCTCTGGGAAAACAAAAATTTCCATATTTTATTAAGGCTAGACGACTTACTTGTAAGTCATCTCAGGTTAGTTTGCAATTCGAAAATAAAATTTAAATATTTAACTTTTCCCAGACGACTTACTTGAAAGTCGTCCAGTTAGACGACTTACGAGAAAGTCGTCCGAGATAAGCAAGGTTTGACCAGAATCTCGAAAAAATCGGACGACTTTGCTTATCCCGACGACTTTCAAGTAAGTCGCCCGAGAAAAGTTAAATATTTAAGTTTTATTTTCCATTACAAGTAAGTCGCCTGAGAAAAGTTAAATATTTAAGTTTTATTTTCCAATTACAAGTAAGTCGTCTAGCTTTAATAAAATATTGAAATTTTTGTTTTCCCAGAGACGACTTACTGGTAAGTCGTCTAGGAAAAGTCAGATATCTGACATAATTCGGTCAAATGCAAAATTAATCCGTTTATCCTAGACGACTTATTCTCTAGATTTTTTTTTAACGAACAAAAATGGACGACTTACAAGTACGTCGTCCGTTTGACCAGAAGACTTACCTGTAAGTCTTCTACAGCCAGACGAATTACGGGTAAGTCTTCTACGCGAACAGATCTGAAAAAAAAATCAATTTCATACCTTAAACTAGTGAGATGACTTCCTTAGCACACAGAAGTCTTCTCCAACCACCCAGAACCTCAAACGAAAGTAACCCACCAAGAATAGTATGCTTGAATGGCTCTATCAACCATTAAAAAAATTGAATCAAAAGTTTAAGTTTTTTGGATGAATATGGAGACAAAGTGAAAGAGATGTTGTTTTTAGTTCATAACAATTGAGAAATAGATAGTGTAAATCGATTTTAGGTGCATTAAAAGCTTCAAATTGATTGTTCATGGTGGTTGGGGTATTGATGGCAATGACAATCTTGTAAATACTTGAAGATGATGAGGTTGAGAGAGTAAAAAAAAGCCATTTTCGAAAAAAAAATTAATGGCATTTTTCGTAATAATGTGAACATGTGGGGTGAATAGGGCAAAATAAAAAAAGAGGTTAGTTTTGTGTTTGACTTTGAGTTTTGAGTCAAATTTGTAAAAAGCCCATTTTTATAATTATACTAGGGTCGGTCCGCGATTCGCGCGGGATTTTTACTTCGATTGGTGTTGAGGCGAAACTATTTGTGTGGTTTAAGTTGTTGGATAATTTGTTTGTACGAAACTACATGTCCTGGGATTTTGACATATATATCATTGTCATTTTGAGGTTGAGAATTGTGATGCTCGATTCACTTTAAAATTTTGCATCTAGCAAACTGCTAGGTTTGATTTAGGCCTGGGCATTCGGGGTCCCAATCGGGTTTCGGTTTTATCCAATCGGGTTTCGGTTTTTCGGGTTTGAAAAATCAGCCCCATTCGGATTATATGAAAATTCGGTTCGGGACCGGTTCGGGTTCTATTGGGTTCGGGTCGGGGTTAGTAAATCTTCAAAGAACCGGTACAAACCGATGTACTTTCAGGTTCAGGTCCCAAAAGGTTCTTTGGTTTAAAAATACCTGATTTGTACCTACTTTGTAACCAAAACTTGAGTAAAATCGGGTTTTTCGGTTTAAAAGTACCTGATTTGTAACTATTTTATAACCAAAACATAAGTAAAATCGATTCAAAAATAAGAAAGGAACATCAAACATGATCATTCAAAATCAAACGAAAAGTAAACATAGTTATTGATAGAAAGAAAACCAAATAATTAAAAGTTTAAAACGAAAACTAAATTCTCATGAAATGAGAAACATTATTCAACTGAAACAAAACTAAAATCTAAAAACTTCAAACTTCAACGGCCATCTTTAACCATCAACCTTCGTATAATATAATCACTAACCTTCATGTGATAGATAATTATTTTAGATGTTTAGTAATATCTTAATGTATTTTGGATACGTATTAAAGATCATGTTTGGTACAAGTTCTGAAATTTTGAATATTTCGGGTTCTATCGGATATCAATTTAAGTTTGGGTTCGGTTCGGATAATATCCATAACCCGAAATACCATAAAACAAGATCCATTCGGTATTTATGTCGGGTTCGAATCGGTTCGGGTTCGAATCGCATCGGGTTCGGTTTGGATTTTCGGGTTCGGTTTATTTGCCCAGCCCTAGTTTGATTGAACGTGTTAATTGGTTTGGTAGAATTTTCTTGAATTAGTTCTCTACATGGTTATATATAGACATTGGTTCCAATTCGGTTCCTGGTTTTCTGATAATTTCTGATAATTCAGATAATAAATGAATTTTTATTTATTGTGGATTAAATATGGGGCAATTCAGATAATTTTGGATATAAAATATTTGGTAATTTTGATTATTTAGGTAAGTTGGATAATTTTAAAATATTTTAGATTACAATGTTAGGGTAATTCTTTTTTCCGGGTTGTGAGTGTATAATAAATAGTGTTTTAAAAATATTTGGTAATTTTAAAACTAAAAATATTTGATAATTTTCTTGATTCTTATTTGTTTTTTTTTGTCGACTCTTGGTTCTTATTTGTGTAATCAATAACTATTACCTTGTGTGAATCTTCCAAGTCTTGGATCATACTTATTGATCGCTTGATTCCAACTCAAGTTGGTCTTTTTTCCCCTTGAGTTCAAACACCTATTTTTCAGCATCCTCATCTTTGATCCTTTGACTCTTTTTTTTTTTATAAATATTGAATCGTAGTAGATTTTGATTATTTTAGTTGCAATCCAAGTTGTGATTTACGTCTCTGCAACTCACTCACCTCTTTTGATACATCTTTTATATTATGCGTTCTTCTCAAAAAGTGATCCTTGTCTCTGCAGCTCAACTACCAGTTTTGTTTAGTCATATTTTACCTTTTGTCTTTGCTCTGAAACCTGAGTCTAGCATTTGTTTGTTTGAGTTATGGCTTAAACTGTGATTTTTTTTATTCTGGGGCTCTGTTTCTTGATTATCTTAGGAAAGAGAGTAAGAGAAGTATGTATAATCAATCGGTAACTCAGGAGTACATCACGTAATGGTTTTGATTGTGGTGCCTTAAAACTGTTTCAATTGTTGAGAGCTCACAGGAAAACTGAAACATGAAGTCATTGAGTCTATTTGGCTTTTTCAGATCTCGAAGATTTTAGCAGAATAATAATGTATAATACCAAAGAAGACAAAGTAATAGTTTTAACTGGTGTTACTGTTCAGTTTTTTTATCAATAGTAATCCAGCTCCCTCCTTTCAGAATGTGCAGTTATTTCGTTGGAAAAAATAAAAGTAACACCGTATCGGGTTTAAAAATGGAGATACGAAGCAAGCCATAGATGATTGTGTAAGATCGTTGTTGACTTCATTCGTCAACGTATATTATTTACGGAAGAAGAAGCTAACATGGTTCATATATCATAAAACTTGATGAAGAAAAAAATCATAAAACTTGAAGAAAAATATCATACCGGGTTCAAATAAATATTAGGGTCTTCAGTTCCATCATTTAGGCAACTAATCTGTGCATGCTTTTTAGTGTGTTTCCGCTGCTGGAACCAGTTGTTCCTCTGCATTGCTTCCGCCAGAAGTGGGCTGCTATGCAGCGGCTGTTGCATCTGATGCGCCAGGGTGGTTTGAGAGGTTGTCATCACCTCCGGTGATCTGATCAGTAGCTGTTTTCTCACCATCTGAGCAGTTGCAGGTGATACATTTGGCAGAAGACAAATCACCTCCAGGATAGTTGTGCTTTCCTGTTTTAGATGAAAATGTTAAGCTTCATGCCAATTAAGAAGTGTGATTTCTCTCATTAATTGTGCTTCCAAAGTCTGTTTCAAATCAGAATCTTTTTTTTTTCCTGCAGCTACAGGGACTGTTTCCTTACAGATTCCACCATCAACTCCATAATTTCTTGTATTATTTCCACCGAAGTGAGAAGTTTAGAATCCCAGAAGCAGTCACTGTCACCTGACTCGAGAACGGTCTACTAAATCCTCGTCCAACATCACACTAAGTTCAGACCCATCAAACAAAAACAGTAAGAAACTAAGAAATCAAGAGAGACCAAAAACTATGGCTCTAAGAGTAATAGACTTACTGATGTTCAAGATATTCGGTTAGCAACGACCGACACTGGATCCTCCGTCGTAACTCGACCGACACTGGATCCTGCTCCGGCATAACTCGTGGGGGTGATGACTCCGGTTCTGTTAAAATGAAGCAAAAAACAAAATCAAAACTTCAAGACTGTGACTAAAAAAGAAGAAGAAGCAATAAAGTCTGATGAAATAAGAGTTTCCTTTAGCTATACTGAGAGAGAAGAAGATAGAAAGGTTATCAACAAACAGTCCTAACTTTTCTCATTTAAAAGAGGTTTAAGAAAGATATGAACACAATAACTTGATAATTTAAGTTAAAAACGCTGGAATAGTTTTAATGATCATGAGTTTAAAGATCGTAAGAAGTCGTCACACCCATGAACTTGCCACAGGCCCACAACTTTTCACATTCCTGGCCTTCCAAGACCGGAGAAGTCCCACCTAAACCGTGGAAAAAAAGTGGCTAGCATTCAGATCAGCAAGAAGAACAAATGAGGTAGCCATTAGACTGTAATTAACTTTTTGGGATTATCACGATTTGTGAGGATGATGATTAAGGGATGAAGCCTTACCTTTATAATCAGCAATCAAGAGCAATCAATAGTTTCGTAGTGGAACATCGAAAGACAATGGATTAAAGACACAAAATCTCAAACGTAAAACGGCAGGAATCTGCATCGTCTCTTCCGGCGAAGACCACGAAAACACACAACCAGGAGGAGAAAGGGCGCTTTCAGTTTCACGGTTCAAGATGGACGCTCTCAGTTTCACGGATCAAGGATGGGCCTCCTGCCTAGATGGATGAATAAAATTGAAGCCCAAATGCTGTGCTGAGTCACAGTTGATGATGTGGCTGCACATGTGGACAGGCTGGGAGAGATTTCAACTCATCTTTATATATAAAGATATGGATTCATGTTTTTTGCCCAAGGCTATCCACTAACTACTATGGAAAAATTTTGGGGGTTAAGGAAACAATAAAGGATTTATTTGGTTATGGAGAGTAAATATCAGTAAGTGTGAGCCTGTCAGAAGTAATTAAAAGAATAGAAAAAATAATTGAGATATGGTCCTCCAATACACGTCCACAGTCACAGAGAAGAAGAAGGTCTCTTTCCCTTTCACTGCGATCGAATCGAACCGTTTACAGGTACGCATCCTATTGATCAGGTCTTCTTCACGATTGGATCGAAGTTTCGCTTGATTTGGTTTTGACTTTGATCTGTGAAATGGGAGCGAATGATATCGACATGGAAGAAGGGACTCTGGAGATTGGCATGGGTAAGCCACTTAATCATGGATCACACTATTATGAGCTTCATGTTTCGAATCGTATCTCTAGGCCTTGCGTTAGAAATCTCTGTCAACGTTTCCCTCTCTGGATTGTTGATTTGGATGTGTTTCGTTTTGGTAAGCATGTGATCGTGTTGCTTTGGCTTTGAATTACAGAGTATAGAACTGTTTCTGGCGTTGCTGGACCATTGGTCATTCTTGACAAAGTGAAGGTATCTACATCATTTGATTTGATTTGATTTGATTTGATCATCAAGAGATGCTAATCTACTTAAAACAATAACTGGCTAACACTTGTTGTGCTGTGAGATGAAATCAGGGTCCAAAGTACCAGGAGATTGTCATATCCGCTTAGGCGATGGATCAACGAGGCGTGATCAAGTTCTGGAAGTCGACGGGGAGAAAGCTGTTGTGCAGGTTTAGATTGGGATCAAACAATGAATCAGTACAATGCATAGGTCATTTCCTCAGGGACTTAGTCGTGTAAGTGTTTCAGGTTTTGAAAGGAACTTCTGGAATTGACAACAAGTTTACTACCGTACAATTCACAGGAGAGGTAATTAACGTACACAAGTTTGTTTGGCTGATTGTTTTACACTTTCTGCTTCCTGTTTATTCATATATTTATTGTTGTTGTAACCGGTGGGTGTTTCAGGTTTTGAAAACACATGTATCCTTGGACATGCTTGGGCGTATTTTTAACGGTTCCGGAAAGCCGATTGACAATGGCCCTCCTATTTTGCCTGAGGCGTACATTGATATTTCAGGTCAGCTTCAAATGAGATGACTTCTCCAGTGAAATCTTGGAAGCAATATTTGTGTGCGTTTTTTACCTTTTTAGTAATGTGTCAGTGCATTATTGTGTTGATAGGAAGTTCAATCAACCCCAGTGAAAGAACCTATCCCGAGGAGATGATACAGACAGGGATCTCGACCATCGATGTCGTGGACTCCAGTGCTCGTGGACAGAAGATTCCTCTTTTCTCTGCTGCTGGTCTTCCTCATAATGAAATTGCTGCTCAGATTTGTCGTCAAGCTGGTCTTGTCAAGCGTCTGGAAAAGACTGCTGATCTACTTGAGGTAATTCTTTGTAACCAGTACTACAAAAAAATATGCTTTTTATTTCTCTGTAGTCCAAACAATTCCAAAAAGCACTTATTTGAGTTGAAAATGTTAATACAAATATGTCAATGAACTAGTAACACATCTAGAAAGCCTTCAATCTGAAATTCTGTTGGCTTTATTGGAAACTCAAGTGTTTGTATGTCTAATAAAATCCGTGCTTTTTTACCTTCTTGTGTTTTTCAGGATCATGGAGAGGATAATTTTGCGATTGTGTTTGCAGCTATGGGTGTGAACATGGAGACAGCTCAGTTCTTCAAGCGAGATTTTGAAGAAAATGGATCAATGGAGAGAGTTACCCTTTTCTTGAATCTGGTAAATTTACTACTAGTGGCTGCCTCTAAATCTCATTGCCATATCTTTGCTGTTTTTAGTATTACTCATTGTTTACATTAAAATTGGATTTGGACCTTCCATTATTCCAATAGGCCAATGATCCGACCATTGAGAGAATCATCACTCCACGAATTGCCCTCACAACAGCAGAATACTTGGCTTACGAATGTGGGAAACATGTCCTTGTTATATTGACTTATATGAGCTCTTATGCCGATAATCTTCATGAGGTAAAACGAATCTGCTATACCGGAGTAGTAGTAGTCCCTTTATTCCATACATGTGTTTTATATGATTGAGAAAACTGTAGGTTTCCGCCGCTCGAGAAGAAGTTCCTGGAAGACGCGGATATCCAGGTTATATGTACACTGATCTTGCAAATATATATGAATGTGCTGGGCGTATCGAAGGAAGAAAAGGTTCCATCACCCAAATCCCAATTCTTACTATGTCCAATGACGGTAAGTAAATCATACATTTAAGACATGTTATATCTTAAGAACCTTAATACTTAACTCATTGTTGTTTTAAATCAGACATCACACATCCAACCTCGGATCTTACTGGTTACATCACAGAAGGTCAGATATATATCGATAGGCAGCTTCACAACCGACAGGTAAGGAAACCCCTTTAATCCATGATCTTATTGTGGTTTTACTTTTATTATATGATTGATCCCTGAATCAAATGTATAACTGTTTCTTAGATATATCCACCCATCAATGTGCTTCCATCTCTGTCTCGATTAATGAAGGTTAGAATTCAATTTCATTTTTTGATCATTTCCATCAAATTCTATCAGTAGACTTTGTTGACTTAATCATTCCTTGTTCTGTTAAGAGTGCTCTTGGTGAAGGCATGACTCGGAAAGACCATTCCGATGTGTCGAACCAGCTTTATGCAAATTATGCAATCGGGAAAGATGTGCAAGCCATGAAAGCTGTGGTTGGAGAGGAAGCACTTTCTTCAGAGGATCTTCTTTATCTAGAGTTTCTGGATAAGTTTGAGAGGAAGTTTGTGATGCAAGGATCTTATGACACGCGCAACATCTTTCAGTCGCTGGACTTGGCTTGGACATTGCTCCGTATCTTCCCACGCGAGCTTCTTCACCGTATCCCTGCCAAGACACTCGACCAATTCTACAGCCGCGACTCAACAACGACCTAAGACAGAAATCAACTTGTTTTATTTCATTCTCAGGCAAGGTAAGGAGCTTATCATATCAAAATTTGAAACTTTTTTGAGATAGATGGTGTGAATTTTGCGGTGTGTTGTTTTCTGTTATATTCTTTCTTTCTTTTTTCGTTCTTAATTTTTTCAAATTGAAAATAATAAGCTGTTAAAGCACGTGCTCTTTTATCATGGCCGGTGACGGCATGGACGGTGATCACGTTTTGGAAGGCTTGGACGGTGGCCGTGTATGGGGATGAAGTTTGTCAACTCTTGTAGGCACCTACCATACTTCATAATCTCTATAAATACCAAGCCATGGTATCACCTTACCATCATCACAAAATCATCAAGAGAAGTGAGAAAGAGATACGTGAGAGAAAGAGAGAAAATTATTTAGAGAGTTTGAGTGTTTTCTTCTATTACAACAAGAGAATTATTAATCAAGTTCTCTGTTATAATTGAGAGATTGTAACTTCTATTATTTTCCTCATAATGAACTCTTCTACCTTGTCCGTGGTTTTTACCCTTTGGGGTTTTCCACGTTAAATCCAGGGTTCCATTTATTAAGCTATTTCTCAAATTCTTAGCTGCGACCCTGCTCTATTCGATCCAATTTTATAACAAGTGGTATCAGAGCACTGGTTCCGGAAGAAGCAATGGCGGCAAAATTTGAGATCGAGAAATTCAACGGCAGTAATTTTGCGCTGTGGAAGTTGAAGATGAAAGCTATATTGAGAAAAGATGGTTGTTTAGCAGCCATTAGTGCAAGGTCCGCTACACACACAGATGACGATAAGTGGAACGAGATGGACGGGAATGCTATTGCAAATCTTCACCTGGCCCTTGCAGATGGAGTGTTATCAAGCATAGAAGAGAAGAAGACTGCAAAGGAGATCTGGGATCACCTTGCAAAATTATACGAGGCCAAATCTTTGCACAATAAAATTTTCCTCAAGAGGAAACTTTATTCTCTTCGGATGGCAGAATCTACTTCAGTGACGGAGCACATCAACACCCTAAATACTTTATTTTCTCAACTCACGTCTTTGAGTTATAAAGTAGAATCACAGGAACGTGCTGAGCTTCTACTTCAAAGTCTACCAGATTCATATGATCAACTCATCATCAACCTAACAAATAATGTCTCCACCGAAAATCTAGTCTTTGACGATGTTGCAGCTGCGGTTCTTGAAGAAGAAAGTCGGCGTAAAAGTAAAGAAGACAGACGAGAAAATTCACAAGTAGAGGCATTGACGGTGAGGAGAGGAAGATCAATGGAGCATGGCTCAAGTGGGAGCCATAAACATGGTAGATCAAAGTCAAGAAGTAAGAAGAATTTTAAATGCTACCATTGTGGCAAGAAGGGTCACTTGAAGAGAGATTGTTGGGAATTAAAGAATTCCAACCCTCAAGGCAATGTCGCAAACACTTCAGATAATGGAATAGCTCTGTGTTGTGAAGCAGCAATTTCAAGTGAAAACGTAAGAAGGTTCACTGATATATGGTTATTCGACTCGGGAGCTACATATCACATGACCCCTAGAAGAGAATGGTTCCACCAATATGAACCCATCTCAGGAGGATCTGTGTACAGTTGCAATGATCATGAACTTAAGATTATTGGCACTGGATCCATTCATGTGAAGATGTATGATGGTACAGTTTGTACTATTCATGACGTGCGACACGTGGAAGGCCTGAAAAAGAATTTATTATCTGTGGGGCAACTTGATGATCTTGGTTGCAAAATTGATGTCGAAAATGGAACTCTAAAAGTAATTAGAGGAGCACTTGTGCTTATGAAAGGAGAGAAGGTAGCTGCCAAGTTATACATGTTAAAAGGAGAAACTCTGTCGAATCGAAGCATCGGTTGCTTCAAGCAGCTCCAGCGAAAGCTACAACAGTGTGGCATCGAAACTTGGGCATATGTCGAACAAGGCATGAAAATTCTTGCAGAGAAGAAGTTACTTCCGGGACTCACAAAGGTATCACTATCCTTTTGTGAATATTGTGTAACAAGCAAGCAGCATCTGTTGAAGTTTAGCACATCAAATTCTAGAGGCAAAACTGTCCTAGAATTAATTCACTCTGATGTGTGGCAAGCACCCGTTATATCACTAGGAGGAGCAAAGTACTTTGTGTCCTTCATCGATGACTACCCAGGAGATGTTGGGTGTATCCTATCAAGAGTAAGGCGATGTGTTTTCAGTTTTCAAAGTTTTCAAAGCACGGGTGGAGCTTGAATCGAGAAGAAGATCAAGTGTTTAAGGTCGATAATGGAGGTGAATACACTGGTAATGCATTTAGCAAATTTTGTAAAGAAGAGGGCATCAAAAGGCAGTTCACTACATCATACACTCCTCAACAAAACGGAGTGGCGGAGCGGATGAACAGAACTTTGTTAGAAAGAACAAGAGCAATGTTGGGAGCTGCAAGCTTAGAAAAGAAATTCGGCGGCGGTCAACACCGCCTGTTATGTGATAAATCGGTCGCCATCAACCGCAATTGAGTTGAAAACACCGATGGAGATGTGGACGGAAAGCCGTAGACTATTCTCGATCTCCATATATTTGGGAGTCCGATTAATGCGTGATGTACAATACTCAAGAAACAACAAAACTAGATCCAAAGTCTGAAAGTGCTTGTTCTTGGGATATGCTGATGGAGTAAAGGGGTATCGCCTGTGGGATCCCACTTCCCACAAGGTTATAATCAGCAGGGATGTTATCTTCATAGAAGATAAAAAGATCGAAGAAGAAAAGAGCAGTTCAATGGAGATGTCGAGACTGTAGCTACAAGTGGAAAAGGAGAATTCTTCCAAGCAACACCGAGCACGAGGAAGCCGAACCTGTCGAGATGGGAGAAGAACTTGGTAAAGGAAAACGTGTAAGAACTACACCAGCTTGGCACAAAGACTATGATATAAGCTGCAATGTTGCATATTGTCTTTAACGGAGGAAGGAGAGCCATCAAATCTTGAAGAAGCAATGAACAGTCCAGATATATCTCAGTGGATGGCAGCAATGCAAGAAGAAATTGAAGCTCTACATAAAAATAAAACTTGGGAGCTTGTACCATTACCGCAAGGAAGAAAAGCCATTGGAAACAAATGGGTCTACAAGATCAAGCGAAATGGTGATGACCAAGTGGAGCGGTATCGTGCTAGACTGGTGGTAAAAGGATATGCTCGAAAGAAGGCATTGACTTCAATGAAATTTTTCACCAGTAGTTCGACTTACAACCATTCGAATACTACTGGCAATGTGCTTACATTTGACTTACATCTAGAGCGCTTAGATGTGAAAACCGCTTTTTTTCATGGAGATCTTGAGGAAGAAATTTATATGCTCCAACCAGAAGGTTTTGAAGAAAAAGAAAAAGAGAACTTGGTTTGCAGGTTGAACAAATCTCTGTACGGTCTAAAACAGGCGCCAAGATGTTGGTACAAGAGATTTGATTCCTTCATTATGAGCCTTGGATACAGTAGACTTCACGCAGACCCTTGTGCATATTTCAAGAGGTTTGGTGAAAGAGAGTTCATTACTCTGTTGCTGTATGTAGATGACATGTTGATAGCAGGCCCCAACAATGATCGCATCAATGATTTGAAGGCACAGTTGGCTAGGGAGTTCGAGATGAAGGACTTGGGACCAGCAAACAAGATTCTAGGGATGCAAACTCACCGAGACAGAAGTAATAGGAAGATCTGGCTATCACAAAAAAATTATTTGAAGAAAACCTTACGGAGGTTCAACATGCAAGATTGTAAGCCAATCTCTACCCCACTTCCCATCAATTTCAAGTTATCCTCCAGTATGAGTCCTAGCAGTGAAGAAGGAAGGATGGAAATGTCTCGAGTACCGTATGCATCAGCAGTGGGAAGCTTAATGTTCGCGATGATTTGTACACGACCAGACATTGCACAAGCGATGGGAGTAGTAAGTCGGTACATGGCTAATCCTGGTAAAGAGCACCGAACGTTGTAAAGAGGATCCTACGATACATTAAAGGAACCTCAGATGTTGCATTATGTTATGGAGGATCAGATTTTGTTGTCGAGGCTATGTTGATTCAGATTATGCGGCGATCGGATAAAAGCAAATCCACGACGGGATATGTGTTTTACTTGCTAGCGGAGTTGTAAGTCGGGTTTCAAAACTACAGTCAATTGTGGCTACATCAACAACTGAAGCAGAGTATGTCGCAGCTACACAAGCTAGTAAAGAAGCAATTTGGTTGAAGATGGTGATGGAGGAACTGGGCACAAACAAGAGAAAATTTCTCTTTTGTGATACCAAAGTGCTGTGCATCTTGCAAGAAACCCGCCTTTCATTCAAAGACCAAAAATATTCGAGTCCAAGATCACTTCGCTCGCGGAGAAAGTGGAAGAGGGCACAGTGGATATACGAAGATTCATACAAAAGAAAACATAGCAGATTTTATGACGAAGCGCTAAGATCGACAAGTTTATTTGGTGTCGATCCTCTTGTGGCCTGATAGAAACGTAAGCAACATGGAATGACAAGGTAGAAAGAATGGTGTGAAGATCTGATTGATCATCAATCAAATCTTCAAGTGGGAGATTGTTAAAGCACGTGCTCTTTTATCATGGCCGGTGACGGCATGGACGGTGATCACGTTTTGGAAGGCTTGGACGGTGGCCGTGTATGGGGATGAAGTTTGTCAACTCTTGTAGGCACCTACCATACTTCATAATCTCTATAAATACCAAGCCATGGTATCACCTTACCATCATCACAAAATCATCAAGAGAAGTGAGAAAGAGATACGTGAGAGAAAGAGAGAAAATTATTTAGAGAGTTTGAGTGTTTTCTTCTATTACAACAAGAGAATTATTAATCAAGTTCTCTGTTATAATTGAGAGATTGTAACTTCTATTATTTTCCTCATAATGAACTCTTCTATCTTGTCCGTGGTTTTTACCCTTTGGGGTTTTCCACGTTAAATCCAGTGTTCCATTTATTAAGCTATTTCTCAAATTCTTAGCTGCGACCCTGCTCTATTCGATCCAATTTTATAACATAAGCGATATAATAATGTCGTATCTTAGTTTTGCTTTTACGTAATTTCGTCGCAAGTTTTTTGCACACTTGCTGAGATTGGTTCAGAATGAGAATAAATTGTTATACATAATCTACAACCATTTTGTGGAATACAAATACAAAGGTAGCTCTCGTTCCGTTTAGTAGAATATTAATTCAAATAGAATCGTAGTCATAGACTTTATAAAAAGTTAAAAACTGATGTAGTTATGTATTCATGACTTCATGACGTTTGTAGTAATCTAAATCTTAATAGTAGTGGAAAGCGATCATGATGACAAGACAGAGCACCGAAATAAAGAAATCAATGAATGTGATTACTGAACCGAACAGAGTTGTCTCTTTTCCAACAATCGCAATCTCCGTTATCTATACTATATTCTTAAAATTTAGTAAAATCACAAATATCTAACTGTTCTTCTATGTTATCATGAAATAAAACTCATGTTCAAGCGTTACGCATTGATTTTTAATATTACTATTGTTTTGCTAAGGAAGCAGAGAACCTATGGAGACCCTCTCGAAAGGGACACATTTAAAGACGAAACGATACCATAACCTTGTCAAAACGCAAAAGCAAAGCATCCCCAAACCCCCAATTCAATCCCAATATTTTTGATTTTAAATGTTTCACTACATGTATTCGTATGTATCCCTCTTCTTATACAAAAACTTAGAATAAAAGGGACAGGAAGAAAACAAAAATACACGGAATAAGACAGGAGACCTTTCTACTTTGCTCACATGTTCAAAAAACTCCATAAAGCCACCAGAAACAAGAGAAACCAAAACACTCGAACAAAACATTTTTTCACCAAAATGGGTTTCTGCTTCTCCAAATCACAAACACATGAGATCCCAATCTCTTCTTCTTCCGATTCTACCCCTCCTCACCGCTACCAACCTCTCCCTAAACAAACCAATCCTCAAGCCCAAAACAGTACTTTCCCCACCACTCCCAAACCCAAACCGGCTCCTCCACCTACCTCCTCCGGTTCACAAATCGGTCCAATCCTTAACCGACCAATGATCGACCTCTCAGCTCTCTACGACCTCCACAAAGAACTCGGCCGTGGCCAGTTCGGTATCACGTACCGTTGCACAGACAAATCCAACGGCCGAGAATACGCATGCAAATCGATCTCCAAACGCAAGCTCATCCGTCAAAAAGACATCGAAGACGTGAGACGTGAAGTCATGATCTTGCAGCACTTAACTGGTCAACCAAACATCGTCGAGTTTCGAGGCGCCTATGAGGATAAAGATAATCTTCATTTGGTTATGGAGCTTTGTTCTGGAGGCGAGCTCTTTGATCGTATCATCAAGAAAGGGAGTTACTCTGAGAAAGAAGCTGCTAATATTTTCAGACAGATCGTGAACGTTGTTCATGTTTGTCATTTCATGGGTGTTGTTCATAGAGACTTGAAGCCTGAGAACTTCTTGCTTGTTAGTACCGATGATGATTCTCCTATTAAAGCCACAGACTTTGGACTCTCTGTTTTCATTGAAGAAGGTAACATAACAAAACTTCATCTTCTTGATATATATTTTTTTTTAATATTAAGATCTCATCCGTTTTTTTTTTAATTAGAAGATCAGATGTTTCAATATTATGCACAAAAACATTTAATTTTTGCATTTTTTAAACAAAAATATCAAAAGTTACTCTACAGTCTACACAACCATAATTTGTTCGATAAATAAACAAACAAAAAATAATAAATGTTAATAAATTTTATATTGAAAATTGAAAACTTTATATAATTGGAAAAAAATTCGAAAATGTCAAGTATTAAAAATTGAAAAAGTTTTATTTTGTTTGAAGAATCAAAATAAAGGTCATCTTGTTCAAAGGTTTGTCTTTGTTGAGTGTGGTTAGGACATAAACAATAAGTTTAAACTTGTGGTATAATCAAGAAATAAAGATAGCGACATTTTATCTCCTCTCCGTGTGGGATCAATCTGGTGGGGACACCAAGTCAACTTCGAAAACGACTTGGGTCAACAACCAAGTCAAGTGATGTGTTACCACATATTTGAAAAATGAAAAAAAAAAGAGTATGGGTCCAGAAATGTTAGTGCAACAGAAATCATTTGATGTGAAAGTCTTCCTTTTTCATGATTTTGATTCACACTAGGAGGAAAAACAAAAGACTTGAAACTGGAGAGATGTACGCATGGATTGTATATGTTTACAAGTAACAAGTAACGTATTTATTTTGTGTAGGTAAAGTGTACAAAGATGTAGTGGGTAGCGCATACTACGTTGCACCTGAAGTTCTATATCGAAACTATGGCAAAGAGATTGATGTATGGAGCGCTGGTGTCATGCTTTACATTCTTCTATGCGGTGTTCCTCCATTTTGGGGTGGTATGTTAAAACAAATGTTTGAATCTTAAGTTTATTATTATCACACACACATACTCAATTTGAAGAATGCTAAGTAATGAAATGTTATAAACCGGTACTATATACATTTGATGTTGTTTTAGAGACCGAGAAGACTATATTTGAGGCGGTCTTAGAAGGAAATTTAGATCTTGAATCTTCTCCTTGGCCTACAATATCGGAAAGTGCAAAAGACTTGATAAGAAAGATGTTGGCAAGAGACCCTAAAACACGGATTACCGCAGCTGAAGCACTCGGTATGTATTTGCGATGTATCTTGATTTTGTGACACCTTATAATATACCTCATAGCTAACTAACTAACGGTTCTTTTTGTTGCGGTTAAAGAGCATCCATGGTTGACAGATAGCGAAGTTTCAGATAAACCAATTGATAGTGCCGTCCTTATTAGGATGAAGCAGTTCCGGGCAATGAACAAGCTCAAGAAACTTGCCTTGAAGGTAAAGTTAATGATTTTCCATCTCCAAGATCAGTTGGAATTTAAAAAAAAAACATCTGAAATATTTATAACTTTTGTGGTTTGTTTAAAAGGTCATAGCTGAAAACTTATCAGAAGAAGAGATTAAGGGACTAAAGCAGATGTTTAAGAACATTGATACAGATGGAAGTGGTACCATCACTTTTGATGAACTAAGAACCGGTTTGCATCGTCTTGGATCTAAGCTTACTGAATCTGAAATCAAACAACTCATGGAAGCTGTAAGAAGACAAGAAAACAAACCCCACTTAATGATATAGTTACATTATTAGGCCTTTTAATTGTTTTTGTTCACAGGCTGATGTGGATAAAAGCGGGACAATTGATTACATTGAGTTTATAACAGCTACAATGCATCGGCATAGACTGGAGAAAGAAGAGCATTTGTTACAAGCATTCAAATACTTTGACAAAGACAGAAGCGGGTTTGTGAATTTATTTTCTTGTGACACATAACTACATTAAAGATGAAATTACATTTCTAACGTATTCTTATATGCTTGTCTTAAAATCAGATACATCACAAGAGACGAGCTAAAACATTCCATGACACAGTATGGAATGGGTGATGATGCTACCATAGATGAAGTCATCAATGATGTCGACACAGACAATGTAATTAAGGAAAACATTTATTTGGAGTTAATTTTGTTTTGTTGATTTCTATAGATGATGATGATAATGATGAATGATAGGATGGGAGAATAAACTACGAAGAATTTGTGGCGATGATGACTAAGGGAACTACAGATCATGCAGATGCGAAGCTGATCAGATGATCATATATTCATCTTAAGACTTATGGATGCTTTGCTTCTACCATAAATAAAGTATAAAACTAATGATAAATTATTTTTTAAAAATCGAATGAAATGAATCAATGCATTCTTTTGCCTTTTTTCTTTAAATGTTTAAAATGATTTGTTTGTACCTGCGTGAGTTTGAATATAAGAACGAAAATCCCCTGAAAGACGTAACGGAGCAAATAGATAACGAACGTTGTCCAAAACTAACGGATTTTAAACGGTTCGTTAATGAAAGTAACGTTTTCTGAAAAGCCTTTTACGGCCCAACTCGAGACCCATGGACATTATTAGAAGCTGCATTTTTTAAAGGAAAACAGCGAACCCTCTGCTTCGCTTAGAGGCTTTCGAGTTACGAGCGAGCGAAGCCTAAAAACACTAAAAAAGCCGATAGCAAATCGGAAAATTTTAAAACTGGCGACGATGCTCTCCGTCTCTCCGGTGCCGAGTTTCTCGTTAACCTCCGTCAAATCTCTCCGCTCGCCGTCTCCTTCTCTCTCTTCCTTCATCTCCTTCTTCCCCAAACTCTCCAGATTCGTCACAGCAAGTTCCGCCACCCCCAATTCGACCGACTCCCACACACCGGAGACCATCCCGAGAGTCAACAACGCCGGACTCAAACTCAACGAGACAGTCGACGTCACCAAAGGCAAGATTCGCCTTGACTCATGGATCTCCTCACGCGTCCATGGCGTTAGCCGAGCTCGCGTACAGTCCAGCATCCGTCAGGGCCTCGTCTCCGTCAACGGCCAAGTCGTTGACAAGGTTTCGACTTTCAGATTCACAACTCTTCAAATTCGTCAAACCAAAGTTTTCACCTTTCTCTATCTCTTGCAGGTCTCACACAATGTAAAAGCTGGCGATGAGGTTCATTGTACGATATCAAAGCTTCAACCTTTGAAAGCTGAAGCTGAAGACATACCGTTAGATATAGTTTACGAAGATCAACACCTTCTCGTTGTTAACAAACCACCTCACATGGTAATCACATGTTTCTTGTATACTTGAATCTTGGGGGTTTAGTAAGAATCTCTCTCTGTTTGGTGTGTTTAGGTTGTTCATCCTGCGCCTGGGAATCCTACAGGGACACTTGTTAATGGCATACTTCACCATTGTAGTCTTCCCTGTGTTGCTGCTTATTCAAACGAAGAAGATGATGATTCCGACGAAGAAACGTTTTCAGATGATGAAGAGATGAGTAGTTCTGTTCGTCCAGGTATTGTTCATAGGTTGGATAAAGGGACTAGTGGGTTGCTCGTTGTAGCTAAGGTTAGCTTTGCCTTCTCCTTTTGGTGGCTGCTTTGCTTTACTAAATGGAAATGTGTAATGGAAAAGTGTGATGGCAGGATGAACATTCTCATGCCCATTTGGCGGAACAGTTCAAGCTACATACGATTGAGAGAGTATACATAAGTCTTACCTCTGGAGTTCCTTCTCCATCTCAGGGGAGGATTGATGTACCAATTGGTCGTGATTCGAATAATCGGATCCGTATGGCTGCTATTCCTGGATCGTTAAGCCGTGGAAGGGCTCGTCATGCTGCTAGTAGGTGATGAGCAGCCTTTTAACTAGTGCACCAAGCAACACTGCAGCACATGTCCCTCCGAACTCACACATTCTAATGTTCTCTTAGGTACAAGGTAATTGAAACACTTGCTGGAGGCGGCTCTGCATTGGTTGAGTGGAGACTAGAAACCGGCCGCACCCATCAGGTAGTCTCACATAATTGAAGTGTTGAAACTCTCTCAAGAACTCAAAATCTGTACACTGTTTCTATATTGATTCACATCCTCTCTCTCTCTCTGTAAGAGTTTGACTTTAACCTCTGAAAAAGTCTCTGTTCATCTTGATTTTGAGTTTAGATACGTGCTCATGCCAAGTACATGGGAGTTCCTCTATTGGGTGACGAAGTGTATGGAAGAACGAAAAGCATGGCTCTTTCTCTTCTAAATAAAAGAGTCTCCCGCAGTGATCAAGAAGAGATACTAGAGCTGGTTTCCAAAATGGATAGGCCTTGCCTTCATGCTGTAGTTCTCGGGTGAGAGAGAGAGAACTCAAAATCTCAGTCTTATAGTCTCAACACTCTCAACTCAAAAACTTAGGAGAAGAACATGTTTATAATAACTGCTCTTTTCTCTATTCTGTTTTCCTTTACAGCTTTGAACATCCGTGCACCGGGGAAATCATAAAGTTTTCATGTCCACCGCCTCCGGATCTTGCAGAGATAGTAGGCCTGCTTCGTAGAAGCGGAAGAGAAAAAGTAACCACACTCTCTGCTTTGTAGGAGCTCGTTAAATACATGGCTGAATAAGAGGACGATGATTTGTAGATTCATTGTCACATTTTTGTATACATATAAATTGTTAAGACATACCTGATCAAAAAGACCATCTTGAATCTGTTCTTTGTTTATACTCATCAAAGACTTAATTAACAAGACAACACACACTTTAAACTGATCAAGCCAAGAAATAAAAGGAACAATAACTCGGATCATGGTTGTTCGCCTCGGTTTTTTCTCTCAATCATCTCCTTTTGCTTCTCCGCGAGCTTATCCAAAGCAGACGAAACGGCGTCGCTTCCACCGATCAACAACCGCGTGATAACCTCCGGATCCGTCTCGAATCTCGCGTCCTCGAACTCCTTCCTAGCGTTCTCTCTCAGCACGTCTCTCCACAGGACTCCCCTTGAATCCGTCCACATGTAGAACCGAGTCGCGCGTAATATGTCCCTGTATAAACTCAGCGCCTCCCGTCGCGTGCTCGTCAGACGCCGCCTGTTCAGATACTCGGCCTCGTCGTCGCTGATTAGCGGTTTCTCTTTCTTCGCCAGATGTCTATCTAGAAGCTCCTCCATGGTGTCTGGACCTTCGTGAAGGAACCGTCTCGTCGATACAGAGGATATCTGAGCCATCAGATCTATACGACTTGACAGATTTCGCCATTTCTGAAGCTTCGTAGCCATCAGCGTTGAGAAACTTCGTCGTCTCCGAGTGACGACGACGGCCATAACATTCACGATTAGCAAACTGGGCTTGAAAGGCTGTTAAGAACTTAATGAGCCGCTATGGGCTTATCCATACGGTTTTATGGGCCCTTATAAAGCTTATATAAATTCATACTAGTTTGACTCTAGCATTTCAGCATAATGAAGCTACTCGCCTTGCATGTCCAACATCTACTCTAGTCCTTTAAGTTTAGCTCTTTGTAAATCTACACTTGTCCTGTACAGAATTGTCGTTGTAATATCTACCTAATAGTCTTTTTCGTCTCCTGTACAACAAAAATAAAATAATACAGCACCCTTTGATAACATGAAATCAACCAAAGCTTATTGATTATCCTTCAAGAACTTTGAACTTTGGATATGAATTATGATGTAGCCGCAAGAACAAGAACCAGGAGATGGGAGAAGACAGTCACGTGAGAAACATGCTATGAGTTAATGAAAGAGAATGCTAAATTTCAGGATTTGTTTTCAGGCTATTGAATATTACCGTTGGTTGTTTGGTGCGTTTTTGGTTTTGTTTACCAACCATCTTTAATAGAAATGAAGTTTTGGACATGTTTCAGCAGTTGATATATGTTAGAAAAAGGAAAAAAACACTATTATAACCAAAATTAATGATCATACATTTTTAGATTATGTTTTACTTTATATGTGTTTGGTTCAAATTTTATTAAAAGTTCGGATATGTTACCACAAGTGAGCTGTTATGTATGTATATGCAAAGATACATATGCCGCATCGAAGTTAGACTTTACCTACATCGAAGTTTTTTTTTTTTCGTCAAAAAAAAAAATTTACTTTAAAGCTCTTTTTATAAAAAAAAAAGTCCAACTTACTTGAGATAAATGGTAGTGTTAGGTGCATCTGTTGACCAGCAGACCAAACAAAAATAAGTACTACTCCTTTTTAGGTAATTTTTTGTTATACAAAAAATATTATTTTAAATACAATTTGTTGACAAAAAAAAAATAAATACAATTTATATTTAGTTTAAACTTAATATCAATTGCAAATACATTGGATTTTAAAATAATTTTATTTATTTCATTAGATAGTTGTAAATGTTAAAAAAATTTAAATGCATTTCAAATATTTATTTAAATAAATTTTTTTTGAATAGGATGTTTGTTTTAAGTTTTCAGTGACGAATTATAAATTTCTAAAAATTCTACCTTTTAAATACTATTGATTTAATAAATTATTATCAAAACTTGTTATGTTTTTTTTATATATGCAAAATATGCGTAAACATGTTCCTTTTAAGAGTATAACTAGAAATTGATCACAAGACCGCATGTTGTTTATATGTTTTCATGAACAAATATTTATTTTATAACTGATAATATATTATTAAAATTATGAAAAATGATATTACAGAAATTAAGGATACTCTCTGATTTTATTCACATATTTTCAGATTTGTCTATTATTAGTTACAAAAAGTTTTATATAATTGAAGTCTGAAATTGAAATATATGTTTATATTTCCGTTTATGAAAGAATGTAAAAGTGAAAGATATTAAGGGGTAAGCTTAACTAAATTATATAATATCATTTATTGGTAAGCTTGATTATTGGAAGTAGTTTGAACTAAAAAAGGAATGAATTCTAATTTTAAACAGTTGATCATTTTAATCGTAATTAAAAATATCTGCACGGTTTTTGATATATTAATGCTCAAATTATTTTAGGAAATTATTTACTTTTGGAAAATACAAACATTAATTAAAATAAGTTTTTAAATTTTCAGTAGTATTGGATTGTAAATATTATTTAAATTTAAGGGTTAGTCTTAATTTGTACTCCTCTTTTAATATATTAGATTTGTAGAACGAAATAATAGTAGCAAATTGTTTCCCCAAAACAGATATTTGATTGATATTGAATGCTCCCAACTAGGGCTGGGCATCGTTACTCGTTACTCGCTTTAAACTTGCTACTCGACCCATACTCATCTTGAAAATTCAAGTACTCGGTGTTATCAAGACAAGTAACAAATCAACAATTTTCATTACTTGCAAGACCAAGTAAAGTATCAAGTATCATTATTATTTTTAGTACTTGACTCGTTATGCCCGTTATTTGGCACATTACTTGTTATTTGTTACGTGATCTATTAATTACTTGTTCAAGTCTTTTCTTTTACTTGCATTTAGGATTGAACATAAATACTAATTACTCTTTTTATACTTGTTACTTATTTCATATCCATTTTGAGTTTTAACAAGACAACACACACTTTAAACTGATCAAGCCAAGAAATAAAAGGAACAATAACTCGGATCATGGTTGTTCGCCTCGGTTTTTTCTCTCAATCATCTCCTTTTGCTTCTCCGCGAGCTTATCCAAAGCAGACGAAACGGCGTCGCTTCCACCGATCAACAACCGCGTGATAACCTCCGGATCCGTCTCGAATCTCGCGTCCTCGAACTCCTTCCTAGCGTTCTCTCAGCACGTCTCTCCACAGGACTCCCCTTGAATCCGTCCACATGTAGAACCGAGTCGCGCGTAATATGTCCCTGTATAAACTCAGCGCCTCCCGTCGCGTGCTCGTCAGACGCCGCCTGTTCAGATACTCGGCCTCGTCGTCGCTGATTAGCGGTTTCTCTTTCTTCGCCAGATGTCTATCTAGAAGCTCCTCCATGGTGTCTGGACCTTCGTGAAGGAACCGTCTCGTCGATACAGAGGATATCTGAGCCATCAGATCTATACGACTTGACAGATTTCGCCATTTCTGAAGCTTCGTAGCCATCAGCGTTGAGAAACTTCGTCGTCTCCGAGTGACGACGACGGCCATAACATTCACGATTAGCAAACTGGGCTTGAAAGGCTGTTAAGAACTTAATGAGCCGCTATGGGCTTATCCATACGGTTTTATGGGCCCTTATAAAGCTTATATAAATTCATACTAGTTTGACTCTAGCATTTCAGCATAATGAAGCTACTCGCCTTGCATGTCCAACATCTACTCTAGTCCTTTAAGTTTAGCTCTTTGTAAATCTACACTTGTCCTGTACAGAATTGTCGTTGTAATATCTACCTAATAGTCTTTTTCGTCTCCTGTACAACAAAAATAAAATAATACAGCACCCTTTGATAACATGAAATCAACCAAAGCTTATTGATTATCCTTCAAGAACTTTGAACTTTGGATATGAATTATGATGTAGCCGCAAGAACAAGAACCAGGAGATGGGAGAAGACAGTCACGTGAGAAACATGCTATGAGTTAATGAAAGAGAATGCTAAATTTCAGGATTTGTTTTCAGGCTATTGAATATTACCGTTGGTTGTTTGGTGCGTTTTTGGTTTTGTTTACCAACCATCTTTAATAGAAATGAAGTTTTGGACATGTTTCAGCAGTTGATATATGTTAGAAAAAGGAAAAAACACTATTATAACCAAAATTAATGATCATACATTTTAGATTATGTTTTACTTTATATGTGTTTGGTTCAAATTTTATTAAAAGTTCGGATATGTTACCACAAGTGAGCTGTTATGTATGTATATGCAAAGATACATATGCCGCATCGAAGTTAGACTTTACCTACATCGAAGTTTTTTTTTCGTCAAAAAAAATTTACTTTAAAGCTCTTTTATAAAAAAAAAGTCCAACTTACTTGAGATAAATGGTAGTGTTAGGTGCATCTGTTGACCAGCAGACCAAACAAAAATAAGTACTACTCCTTTTAGGTAATTTTTGTTATACAAAAATATTATTTTAAATACAATTTGTTGACAAAAAAAAAATAAATACAATTTATATTTAGTTTAAACTTAATATCAATTGCAAATACATTGGATTTTAAAATAATTTTATTTATTTCATTAGATAGTTGTAAATGTTAAAAAAATTTAAATGCATTTCAAATATTTATTTAAATAAATTTTTTTGAATAGGATGTTTGTTTTAAGTTTTCAGTGACGAATTATAAATTTCTAAAAATTCTACCTTTTAAATACTATTGATTTAATAAATTATTATCAAAACTTGTTATGTTTTTTTTATATATGCAAAATATGCGTAAACATGTTCCTTTTAAGAGTATAACTAGAGCTTGATCCGCGCACCCGCGCATGTGTTTGTTTATATGTTTTTCATGAACAAATATTTATTTTATAACTGATAATATATTATTAAAAATTGGTCCATTTAATTAATTTTTAATATGACATTTATAAACACAATAATTTTATGGTTTATATTGTGATATCATCTATATTTTTAGAATGTGACCCATATATCTGAACAAATGTATATTTATTTTTTGGAACCTTGCAATCTTACGTGTATTTATTTTTACTTTTTATGACTAAATTACTGTTTTTATAATTTTTATAATATATATTTATAATTTACATATAATATATAATTGTTTTTAAATGGCATTTTAAAACATAAAATTTTATTCATTACCATAATTAATAATACTTTATTTTTTACCATTAATATATATCATCTATATTTCTTATCATATATATTTTATTGTATTTATAAATAATTTGATTTTTATTTATATTAAAATATACTACCAATAATATGTTAACAGATTAATTTTTATTTTATTTATATGTTGTAAAATTGATTATTTTGTAATTTTATTTATTTCATTAGATAGTTGTAAATGTTAAAAAATTTAAATGCATTTCAAATATTTATTTAAATAAATTTTTTTGAATAGGATGTTTGTTTTAAGTTTTCAGTGACGAATTATAAATTTCTAAAAATTCTACCTTTTAAATACTATTGATTTAATAAATTATTATCAAAACTTGTTATGTTTTTTTATATATGCAAAATATGTAAACATGTTCCTTTTAAGAGTATAACTATTGAACGCGACCAAGCATGTGTTTGTTTATATGTTTTCATGAACAAATATTTATTTTATAACTGATAATATATTATTAAAAATTGGTCCATTTAATTAATTTTTAATATGACATTTATAAACACAATAATTTTATGGTTTATATTGTGATATCATCTATATTTTTAGAATGTGACCCATATATCTGAACAAATGTATATTTATTTTTTGGAACCTTGCAATCTTACGTGTATTTATTTTTACTTTTTATGACTAAATTACTGTTTTTATAATTTTTATAATATATATTTATAATTTACATATAATATATAATTGTTTTTAAATGGCATTTTAAAACATAAAATTTTATTCATTACCATAATTAATAATACTTTATTTTTTACCATTAATATATATCATCTATATTTCTTATCATATATATTTTATTGTATTTATAAATAATTTGATTTTTATTTATATTAAAATATACTACCAATAATATGTTAACAGATTAATTTTTATTTTATTTATATGTTGTAAAATTGATTATTTTGTGATTTTTATTTTTTTATCTATTAAATAATGAGAAATATAACTACAGATGTGTAAAACAATATTATGCTATAAATTTTATAAATGAATAAACTAATTCCATATATTATTAAAATTATGAAAAATGATATTACAGAAATTAAGGATACTCTCTGATTTTATTCACATATTTTCGTATTTGTCTATTATTAGTTACAAAAAAGTTTTATATAATTGAAGTCTGAAATTGAAATATATGTTTATATTTCCGTTTATGAAAGAATGTAAAAGTGAAAGATATTAAGGGGTAAGCTTAACTAAATTATATAATATCATTTATTGGTAAGCTTGATTATTGGAAGTAGTTTGAACTAAAAAAAAAGGAATGAATTCTAATTTTAAACAGTTGATCATTTTTAATCGTAATTAAAAAATATCTGCACGGTTTTTTGATATATTAATGCTCAAATTATTTTAGGAAATTATTTACTTTTTGGAAAATACAAACATTAATTAAAATAAGTTTTTTTAAATTTTCAGTAGTATTGGATTGTAAATATTATTTAAATTTAAGGGTTAGTCTTAATTTGTACTCCTCTTTTAATATATTAGATTTGTAGAACGAAATAATAGTAGCAAATTGTTTCCCCAAAACAGATATTTCGATTGATATTGAATGCTCCCAACTAGGGCTGGGCATCGTTACTCGTTACTCGCTTTAAACTTGCTACTGACCCATACTCATCTTGAAAATTCAAGTACTCGGTGTTATCAAGACAAGTAACAAATCAACAATTTTCATTACTTGCAAGACCAAGTAAAGTATCAAGTATCATTATTATTTTTAGTACTTGACTCGTTATGCCCCGTTATTTGGCACATTACTTGTTATTTGTTACGTGATCTATTAATTACTTGTTCAAGTCTTTTCTTTTACTTGCATTTAGGATTGAACATAAATACTAATTACTCTTTTTATACTTGTTACTTATTTCATATCCATTTTGAGTTTTAAAACTCGTTGTCATCTAGTCAAGTATTATATAGTAACAAGTATTAAAAATTTAGTTACATGACTTGTTATTACTTGTTACTTGTTTAGAGAATATTTTTATTTGTTTTCTATAATATGAACAAATATTTAGTTTAAACTTAATATCAATTGCAAATACATTGATTTTAAAATAATTTTATTTATTTCATTAGATAGTTGTAAATGTTAAAAAATTTAAATGCATTTCAAATATTTATTTAAATAAATTTTTTTGAATAGGATGTTTGTTTTAAGTTTTCAGTGACGAATTATAAATTTCTAAAAATTCTACCTTTTAAATACTATTGATTTAATAAATTATTATCAAAACTTGTTATGTTTTTTTATATATGCAAAATATGTAAACATGTTCCTTTTAAGAGTATAGAACTATTGATCTCACACCACAAGCATGTGTTTGTTTATATGTTTTCATGAACAAATATTTATTTTATAACTGATAATATATTATTAAAAATTGGTCCATTTAATTAATTTTTAATATGACATTTATAAACACAATAATTTTATGGTTTATATTGTGATATCATCTATATTTTTAGAATGTGACCCATATATCTGAACAAATGTATATTTATTTTTGGAACCTTGCAATCTTACGTGTATTTATTTTTACTTTTATGACTAAATTACTGTTTTTATAATTTTTATAATATATATTTATAATTTACATATAATATATAATTGTTTTTAAATGGCATTTTAAAACATAAAATTTTATTCATTACCATAATTAATAATACTTTATTTTTACCATTAATATATATCATCTATATTTCTTATCATATATATTTTATTGTATTTATAAATAATTTGATTTTTATTTATATTAAAATATACTACCAATAATATGTTAACAGATTAATTTTTATTTTATTTATATGTTGTAAAATTGATTATTTTGTGATTTTTATTTTTTTATCTATTAAATAATGAGAAATATAACTACAGATGTGTAAAACAATATTATGCTATAAATTTTATAAATGAATAAACTAATTCCATATATTATTAAAATTATGAAAAATGATATTACAGAAATTAAGGATACTCTGATTTTATTCACATATTTTCAGATTTGTCTATTATTAGTTACAAAAAGTTTTATATAATTGAAGTCTGAAATTGAAATATATGTTTATATTTCCGTTTATGAAAGAATGTAAAAGTGAAAGATATTAAGGGGTAAGCTTAACTAAATTATATAATATCATTTATTGGTAAGCTTGATTATTGGAAGTAGTTTGAACTAAAAAAAAAGGAATGAATTCTAATTTTAAACAGTTGATCATTTTTAATCGTAATTAAAAAATATCTGCACGGTTTTTTGATATATTAATGCTCAAATTATTTTAGGAAATTATTTACTTTTTGGAAAATACAAACATTAATTAAAATAAGTTTTTTTAAATTTTCAGTAGTATTGGATTGTAAATATTATTTAAATTTAAGGGTTAGTCTTAATTTGTACTCCTCTTTTAATATATTAGATTTGTAGAACGAAATAATAGTAGCAAATTGTTTCCCCAAAAACAGATATTTCGATTGATATTGAATGCTCCCAACTAGGGCTGGGCATCGTTACTCGTTACTCGCTTTAAACTTGCTACTCGACCCATACTCATCTTGAAAATTCAAGTACTCGGTGTTATCAAGACAAGTAACAAATCAACAATTTTCATTACTTGCAAGACCAAGTAAAGTATCAAGTATCATTATTATTTTTAGTACTTGACTCGTTATGCCCCGTTATTTGGCACATTACTTGTTATTTGTTACGTGATCTATTAATTACTTGTTCAAGTCTTTTCTTTTACTTGCATTTAGGATTGAACATAAATACTAATTACTCTTTTTATACTTGTTACTTATTTCATATCCATTTTGAGTTTTAAAAACTCGTTGTCATCTAGTCAAGTATTATATAGTAACAAGTATTAAAAATTTAGTTACATGACTTGTTATTACTTGTTACTTGTTTAGAGAATATTTTTATTTGTTTTCTCTATAATATGAACAAATATTTATTTTATAACTGATAATATATTATTAAAATTATGAAAAATGATATTACAGAAATTAAGGATACTCTCTGATTTTATTCACATATTTTCGTATTTGTCTATTATTAGTTACAAAAAGTTTTATATAATTGAAGTCTGAAATTGAAATATATGTTTATATTTCCGTTTATGAAAGAATGTAAAAGTGAAAGATATTAAGGGTAAGCTTAACTAAATTATATAATATCATTTATTGGTAAGCTTGATTATTGGAAGTAGTTTGAACTAAAAAAAGGAATGAATTCTAATTTTAAACAGTTGATCATTTTAATCGTAATTAAAAAATATCTGCACGTTTTTGATATATTAATGCTCAAATTATTTTAGGAAATTATTTACTTTTGGAAAATACAAACATTAATTAAAATAAGTTTTTAAATTTTCAGTAGTATTGGATTGTAAATATTATTTAAATTTAAGGGTTAGTCTTAATTTGTACTCCTCTTTTAATATATTAGATTTGTAGAACGAAATAATAGTAGCAAATTGTTTCCAAAAACAGATATTTCGATTGATATTGAATGCTCCCAACTAGGGCTGGGCATCGTTACTGTTACTCGCTTTAAACTTGCTACTCGACCCATACTCATCTTGAAAATTCAAGTACTCTGTTATCAAGACAAGTAACAAATCAACAATTTTCATTACTTGCAAGACCAAGTAAAGTATCAAGTATCATTATTATTTTTAGTACTTGACTCGTTATGCCCCGTTATTTGGCACATTACTTGTTATTTGTTACGTGATCTATTAATTACTTGTTCAAGTCTTTTCTTTTACTTGCATTTAGGATTGAACATAAATACTAATTACTCTTTTTATACTTGTTACTTATTTCATATCCATTTTGAGTTTTAAAAACTCGTTGTCATCTAGTCAAGTATTATATAGTAACAAGTATTAAAAATTTAGTTACATGACTTGTTATTACTTGTTACTTGTTTAGAGAATATTTTTTATTTGTTTTCTCTATAATATGAACAAATATTTCGTTTAAAGTAATTCACATATTATTTTAAGTAGAATAGACAAAACAAACTTTCATATCTATTTCTAATAAAGTATTATTTAGTAAGTAGTTCTTAAATATTCCGAAAAACTCGAAAATAGTTCATAATATTTGTAAATAGTTTACAAGTACTCGTAAATAGTAAGTAAACTAGCAAGGCAAATAATTTGTAAATAAATTATTTTTGATCAAGTATTCCAAATAACAAGTATTCATTTTTAACAAATCAAGTCACAAATACACACAAAATGCAAGTCACAAATACACACAAAATGCAAGTCACAAATACACACAAAATAGCAAATCACAAATACACACAAAATAGCAAATCACAAATACACACAAAATAGCAAGTACCTGTGACCAGCCCAACAAGAATGCCTCGGAATCATCGCAGTATTAACATGCAGCAAACACACGCCAAAATTAATTAGGTAGCTTAGCTTACAAAATAAAATAAAGTATATAGGTGGTTTAGCTTTAGCATCGTGTTTGAACAATAATAACACAAAATGTTCACTTCTGAGCAATTGACACATCTGCATTGTATTTGTCTCAATAGCTTTCTTGTCTGTTTTGTTTCTGTCACATTTTCGGCGTAATTTAAAATAATTACGAGTTGGTCGTGCCTTGATGGACTAATATTCTTCGATTTTTATATATTTAGGACCAGAGACTATATTACATACAGACACAACTATTGGAATGTTTCAACGTCCAGTTTTATTTCGATTTTTACCTGACTATGGATTCAGAATATGATTTGTAAACGATAACAAGTTTATTAAAATACGCTTTTAATTTCCTTTAGTTGTTACAATTACAAGATTTTTAGATTGTGGAAAAGAAAATCAAAATTTGAATTGTGTGGGACCATTCGCAAAACTATATCCAACTACTTCCGTGCATTGTCGATGAGTTCCAGCTTCGACCTTACTATATGCCTGATTAATTTTTGCACGTGGGTCCAAACTAATCACCACCGTTTTCAAAGTACTGTAATACTAATTTTGATTTTTGGATTATTAAGGCCCACATTTAGGTCTAATCAGTCATTAATTTTTTAAAAAAAGAAAATCTAATTTGATCTTTAGCTAGTAACAAACAACATGCATTAAACATTCGATATTTATAAGTCGGCCGTATAAAACACAAAGGTCTAACTTTCCTTTTAGCTCACATTTGACCAAAACTCCTCTAATCCAGGCATCATCGTTGACTTTTTCAAACTAGTGTTCCTCTCTATTTCCTCTCTTCCACATCTCTCATATACACGACACCAAGAAAGAGAACCAGAGCTCCTCTGTTCTTATCTTCAATTCTGCTGTGAATCAACCTATGGAGAGTAAACACCAAACTTCAACTTCAAAACCAAAGAGCAAGAACAAGCTCTTGAAGATGCTTCCCAAAGCTATGTCGTTCGGACATCGCGTACCTCCGTTTAGTCCCGGAAGAGATCTCCACCACCACCACCACAACAACACGACGTCGTCTTCTTCAAACAAAGCGTTTTTCTCCGGTCCTATGGTCCCTTTGGTTCCCAAAGCAGCTCGTGTCCGGAGAAACAAAAGCGACGCCGTTTGGAGCGAACCCACTTCGCCGAAAGTCTCTTGCATCGGACAGATCAAACGCGTCAAGTCAAAACGCTCCTCCCCTAAGAAAAAAAGAGCCACGATTCCCAAGATCCCCAAAACGTCGTCGTCTTCTCTAACCAAAGACGATGAAAAAGGTCGTGTTTCGATGATAAAGCGTCTCTTCTCGTTCTCGTTGGCGGCTGGAGGTGGTAACGCATCGAGAAAATCCCACCACACCGCCGCGACTGAGCATCCGGTTACGGTGGTTTCATCAGCGGCGGTGCCGTCGTTAGGTCAGATGAAGAAGTTTGCGAGCAGCCGTGAAGGTTTAGGAGGGTTTGATTGGGCGGTGGAGATGAAACGTGAGGATGAATCTCCGGCCGATCGTGGTTACTATTCCGATGAAGATAGGAGAGGAGGTTTCTTGAGAGACGACGAGGACGAAGAAGAAGAAGACGATATAATAATACCGTTCTCAGCTCCGTTGATGAGTTTGAAACCGAAGACAGAAGTTAACTTGTGGAAGAGAAGAACCATGGATCCACCTAAACCACTTCATCTTCAAACCTCTTGATTAAAAGTTCTTTAACTTTAATTTTCCACTTTTTTTATAAGTTACTGCAAAATCAAATCATATAATGATCATCATCATACACAGTGAATCTTAATTTTGTTATTATATGTGAATGGTGCTGAGATCATCATTTTCCTTCATTAGTTAGTCTTTTGTGAATATATGTTTTGGTTTAGTTTTTGATATAGGCCACAAATAAAATATCTCTCTCACATGCAGTCTCGCAAATTACTACGGTGCCAACAACCATTGTCTTCCCACCAAATTGTCCATATATTAAATGCAATTCACAATCAATCATTAATATCATCACATATGCATTGTAATCACACACACACAACCCATTTTTAGGCTTATTTATTTTATATACAGATACTCTTTTAATTTCAATGGTAACTTAGTTTGAACAAAAAGTTACAATATCTGCATCGGGTAGGTACAAATCCACTAATTATTCAATATCTTACCGAAATACTAGAGATACCGTGCCTTGGAAGCAAGAAAAAACTCAAAGCAAAATCCGAACCAAGAATCACGCATTTTGAGTATTTCATTATTTAACCGGTCTCGGATGGTACAAACAAAAACCCAAAAAGATCATTTAGTTTTTAATAAATGGATGGGACGGTACAAATTAATAAGTGACACGAACGCCTGAGTACCGGAGAATCTCTCCAATGAGTTCTCCTTTACCGGAACCAACATACCGGCCACAAATATCGCCGTTTCTAATGAACAAGAAAGTTGGTACTTCGATAACATTCATGTCCTTGAGAAACTCCATACAGCTATCATTCTCGTCCCCGTTCATTCTAGCGAACGACAGTCTCGGACATAGACCGGGACAGCTTCAGCACCGTCGGATAAACCTTGACGCATGGTCCACAGTGTTTCAGACCGACGTCCAACACAATCAACTTGCCTCCAGTGCGGTTCTCATCAATCAGCTTCTCCACGTCAGCTCGTCCATGAAGCTGCACAACTGCCAGTGGCTGTCCCCGTAATACAGCACGTCCCTATTAGCTGGTCCGGTCCAATACCTGCCAAACCGCTATTTAAATGTCAGCCACTATACTAAATGTTATGCTCCTTTTTCCAAAAATATATATATCTGGCAGTTTTTCATTTAAAAACATATTAACTTTTGATTATAAATATATTATTTTGTAATTAACTATTTTCCATAGTTTTAGCCAATGATAATTTAACAAAATGTCTTTAAAATGAAAATTGTAATTTTTGTAACAAATAAGTTTCTAAACATATATCTTTGTATAACCGAGGTACTAATTTAAACCAACTTGTTGTGTACTTTATTTGTCTAAGGAATCATGAACATCATCTCTAATTAACAAAAGGTTTAGCTCCAATTTAAATATTTAAAATTATTAAATATTATTAATGGGTAATTATTAAAATGTATAATAAATTAAATAATTTATTTTTAATATAAGTATGTTTGTAGAAAGAGTTTGGGCCTTACCCACGAAAAGAGTAATAACTTGTCAGCTTATTATCATTAGATCTTCTTAAAAGGCCATGTTCACCTTTATCGAAGAAAGAGTGATATTTGTTAAAGAAACATAAGTTCAGATAATATCGTAGTGTTTTTGATACTTTGTCTAAACATCCAAGATGGCAAAGGGCTTCATAGTGGTAAGTGGTAAGAGACCTTACCAAGCTTACTTAGCCTGAAGGTAATGCATATACTAACAATGTGTATGTTTAGACAGTCCCTGTCTCATTAGTGTACAATATTCTCATCGTTTGTTTTATGTTGAGAACCAAAGACATAATCACTTTTACTAAACCAAATGAATTGCACGGCTAGCTTGCACATAATCAAAATAGAGATTATGCAAGAAGCATCGAAAATGAAAACAAAACTGGATTTGTTTGAATGCTCTCATGTCATAATTTCTTTCAAAACAAAATTTGTAGAAATATGTTATCGAAAGAAAAGTAATGTAAGGAACAGATATATGGATTGTTCTTCATCTTGATCTGTCTCATAATTTAAGGAGCAGTATACGAAGAGTTTATTAATAACACTATGATAAGTATTATGAGAAACAAAATAAGCATCTCGATGTATATAAATAAAATCATGTACACAAAAAGAATTGTTAGGAAGAATGCCTGTTAATTTTTTTATGACAAGACCAACGTCTTCTTACCATCTTTGGTGTTGTAATGATAAACTCGTTAAACAACAACTCTCATGGTGCTCAACTTCTTTTCTTCATCTCTATCAATCGAGTCATCATCTCAACGTAAGCCTATGAGACAGACTTTCACTATCCTATTCTTCATGACATTTTTCCCAACAATATCATTTCTATGGTAGTCACTAGTCATCTTCTCTTACTTGGCTGAAGAAGATAACGATGATTCGTATACATATATAAATTGTTCAGACATACCTCATAAAAGAGACCCTCTTGAATAATTTGTTTTATACTACTGATCAAACACCAATTAACAAGACAACACACAGTTTAAATTTGATTTAAGGCAAAATCAATAAAACGAACAAGACAGTCGAATTCATGGTTGTTCGCCACGTGTTTTCTCTCGATCAACTCCTTTTGCTTCTCCGCGAGCTTATCCAAAGCAGACGAAACGGCGTCGCTTCCACCGATCAGCAACCTCGTGACAATCTCCGGATCCGTCTCGAACCGCGCCGCCTCGAACTCCTTCCTAGCGTTCTCTCTCAGCACGTCTCTCCACAGGACTCCCCTCGAATCCGTCCACGTGTAGAACCGAGTCGCGCGCAATATGTCCCGGTACAAACTCAGCGCCTCGCGGCGCGTGCTCGTCAGACGCCGCCTGTTCAGATACTCGGCCTCGTCGTCGTTGATCAGCGGTGGTTTCTCTTTCTTCGCGAGGTGTCTATCCAGGAGCTCCTCCATCGTGTCTGGACCTTCGTGGAGGAGCCGTATCGTCGATAGAGCGTCTCTCCGAGAGATCAGATCTATACGATTTGACAGGTTTCGCCATTTCTGAAGCTTCGAAGCCATCGGTATTGAGAGAAACTTCGTCGTCTCCGAGTGACGACGACGGCAATAACGTTTCCGGATGGCAAACTGGGCTCTAAAGACTGTTGGGCTTGTTCGTACGGATTTATGGGCCCTTATAAAGCCCATATAATTTGTAAGCATAGTCAATATTCATACTATTGTGACTCGCATAGTGAAGCTAGCTACTTTGCCTTGCATGTCCAACATCCAAGCTAGTCCTTTAAGTTTAGCTCTTTGTGAACCTACACTTTATCATATACATAATCTTTTGTTTGTCGTTGCAATCTATGTTCTTTCCTGATGTAGTCCTAAGCTGACAAAGGACCAACAATATCCTAGGATCAAAGTGGTGGTTTGTCCAATCGATCTAATCGACTCTAAAACCGGCTGGATCGAAGTGATGATGATGATCTCGGACAAAACAGGGTGTGGACTGAATCCACAAACAGCCTCAATCGCCAATCAAAGAGCCTAGTGAAACCACACAAAGACACAATGACTTTGGGGAAAAAACTAAGAGGTTTATTAAATTTTGGGTAAAATATTTGTGTGTTACAATGAAACAACTAATGAGCTTATATAGTCTCAGTAAAATGATTCAGAAAGCTAAATAAAATGAGAAATCATGCTGAAATTAAGAAAACTAGCCGTTAGGCTTTAAGAGAGAATTTCGGCCAAAATGGAAATGTGTTGAGCTGCTTGTATCTGGACAACTTTGGGAGCTTCTGGTTGATGAAACAAATCGCCATATCCAAGCTAAGAGTGAAGAAATAGAGTCTTTGGATTTGCATGCAAATCGGGTCCAAAGATGGTTAGTATTGCCTTTTTTATTCCATGTAATCTCAATAATCCAATACGGTCTGGTGCATGGTAGAAACCTTCCAACTGGTCTTAGATGTAATGAATGATCTCCTGGTCTCCACACGTGAGTTTGAATTGCACACTTCTTAAGCAAAGAATGTATTTCCTTAAATAGAACCAGTTCGGATGCAGTGTAGGTAGACTGACTTGTAAATGGCTCTCATCGGCCCACCTACGCCGCACCCTGCGTCGAGGATCTTTGCCCTGGTTTGACTTTAATGAGATCCACGGCCATCTCTTCGTGGATCCTCGTGGCGTCTTTGTCGGATTTGCCGGGGATGGAGGAGAAGTGGAAGGACTGTCCCCATCCCCACTCGTAGATGTCGGTGACGAGGTTGTAGAACGTGTCGACGAAGTCGGGGACTTTCTCAGCGGTTTCGATCTCTTTTGGTTTGCGGAAAAACGACCAGTATTCATTGTAGTTGTCTTTGACGTTCTCGGCGGATATGGAGCCGCCGGAGAGATCTAGGCTCGTTTGCCCTTTCGTTCTGCAGGACCTAAGACGCAGACGAACCAGTAGATGCCGCCGGCGACTAAAGCGGCGGTGCAGTAGAGCGTTACCGAGTCCATCGCTGTTGTTTTGGGAGAGAGAAAGATAGAGAGAGTTTAGGACTCTTTTGATTGTTACCGGTTTAATGGGTTTTATTTGCAAAGATGTATGGAAGGAATCTTTTAAATAATTAACTCTTTTAAATTATAAGTTCAAAATAGGCATTAACCGACTCGTTTTGGCCCATAGCCTATGGAAAATAAAAGTTCTGGGCCATCTAGTGCATGTAAACAAGAAGAGAATTAAATGAATGAGTTCTTAGATCATTTCCATTGGTATTATATCTTAGAATATGATTTTAATAGAAGAAGTTCAAAGTATTTTAATAGAACCATCTATAAAATTAAATTTTAATATTAAAAGATGAACCAATTAGAAAATGACATATTTCTCGATAATATTTATGAGTTTTAAACAACAATTCCTTTTAGTTTTCTCATTTTACATTTTTATCATTCAGATTTTTAAGATAATTTTGTATATTTCAATCGTTCTCAAAATTTGATTTTCTTGTTATATATTTTTTAGCTCTCGAAAATAAGATTTTTAGACTTTTTGTTCAATAAAAATATTTTTTTAAACTGTTATATTTGGAAAAATTTCATTTTATTGAGAACAATCGTAGATTTGGCATTCTGATTTAGAAATTAGGATAACAATAAATTTTTGATAGATGAGTATTCTTTTATAATTTTTTAGCAACTGGTTGTATTTTTAAATATATTTTTTAAACTGTTATTTTGGCAAGTTTTCATTTTATAGAGAACTATTGTAGATTTCGAATTATGATTTAAAAATTAAGATAACAAGATTTTTGTTGATAGATGAGTATTCTTCGAATTTTTCATCAATTGGTTGCACTTTTAAATCATTTTTTAAACTGTTATTTTTGGCAAGTTTTCATTTTATAGGGAACTATTGTAGATTTGAGATTCTGATTCAGAAATTAGGATAACAAAAATTTTGTTGATAGATGAGTATACTTTCATAATTTTCATCAATTGGTTGCACTTTTAAATCATTTTTTAAACTGCTATTTTGGAAAGTTTTCATTTTATAGAGAACTACTGTAGATTTAAGCTTTGGATTTAGAAATTAGGATAACAATAAATTTTTGATAGATGAGCATTCTTTCAGAATTTTACATCAATAAGTTGTATTTTAAAAATATTTTTAAAAGCTGCTATTTTTGAAAAGTTTTCATTTTTTAAAGAGAACTATTGTAGATTTGAGATTCTGATTCAGAAATTAGGATAACAATAAATTTTTGATAGATGAGTATTCTTCGAATTTTTCATCAATTGGTTGCACTTTTAAATCATTTTTTAAACTGTTATTTTGGCAAGTTTTCATTTTTTAAAGAGAACTATTGTAGATTTGAGATTCTGATTCAGAAATTAGGATAACAATAAATTTTTGATAGATGAGTATTCTTCGAATTTTTCATCAATTGGTTGCACTTTTAAATCATTTTTTAAACTGCTATTTTGGAAAGTTTTCATTTTATAGAGAACTACTGTAGATTTAAGCTTTGGATTTAGAAATTAGGATAACAATAAATTTTTGATAGATGAGCATTCTTTCAGAATTTTTCACTAATAGATTGCATTATTAAAATAATATGTTTTGTTATTTTTATTAAAAACATATATTTTTTATTAAAAACATATGTTTATCTAAATGTTTATTAAAATAATATTTTTAAAATAATATTTAGTTTCCTCTCAATTTGTGAATACTATTTTAAAATATATTTATTATTCAGTTTTGTTATTTTTATTAAAAACATATATTTTTTATTAAAAACATATGTTTATCTAAATGTTTATTAAAATAATATTTTTAAAAGCTGCTATTTTTGAAAAGTTTTCATTTTATAGAAAACTATTGTGGTTGGAGTTTGGTTTAGAAATTAGGATAACAATAAATTTTTGATAGATGAGCATTCTTTCAGAATTTTTCACTAATAGATTGCATTATTAAAATAATATTTTTAAAATAATATTTAGTTTCCTCTCAATTTGTGAATACTATTTTAAAAATATTTTTTTAAACTGTTATATTTGGAAAAATTTTCATTTTATTGAGAACAATCGTAGATTTGGCATTCTGATTTAGAAATTAGGAGAACAAGAATTGTTTTTGATAGATGAGCATTCTTTCAGAATTTTTCACGAATAGATTGCATTATTAAAATAATATTTTTAAAAGCTGCTATTTTTGAAAAGTTTTCATTTTATAGGGAACTATTGTAGATTTGAGATTCTGATTCAGAAATTAGGATAACAATAAATTTTTGATAGATGAGCATTCTTTCAGAATTTTACATCAATAAGTTGTATTTTAAAATATATTTATTATTCAGTTTTGTTATTTTCATTTACTCTTTAAAACTATTATTTTTGGAAATTTTTATTTTTATAGAGAACTATTGTAGATTTCGAATTATGGTTTAGAAATTAGGATAACAAAAATTTTGTTGATGGATGAGTATTCTTCGAATTTTTCATCAATTGGTTGCACTTTTTAAATCATTTTTTTAAACTGCTATTTTTGGAAAGTTTTCATTTTTTTAAAGAGAACTATTGTATATTTGAGTTTTTTAATTAGAAATTAGGAGAACAAGAATTGTTTTTGATAGATGAGTATTCTTCGAATTTTTCATCAATTGGTTGCACTTTTAAATCATTTTTTAAACTGCTATTTTGGAATATTTTCATTTTATAGAAAACTATTGTGGTTGGAGTTTGGTTTAGAAATTAGGATAACAATAAATTTTTTGATAGATGAGCATTCTTTCAGAATTTTTAATCAATAGGTTGCTTTTTAAAAATATTTTTTTAAAAATAATATTTTTTAAAAAATTGCTATTTTTTTTTAAAGTTTTCAATTTTTCAGGGAATCATTGTAGATTTAAGGTTGCGAGTTAGAAATTAGGATAACAAAAATTTAACAGATAAATGAATATTTTTTTAAAGATTTTTTCATTAATAGATTGCAATTTTTAAATATTTTTTTTTAAACTGTTATATTTGGAAAAATTTCATTTTATTGAGAACAATCGTAGATTTGGCATTCTGATTTAGAAATTATGATAAAAAAGTTTTTTTTATAATAGTTTATTGTTATCATGTATGTAGTAATACCCTTCAAGTCTTTATACACAAACTACCCTAATTAATATAACCATTCAAAATAACGCAATCAAATAAACGATTATGTTTACCTACCAATGCGAAGATGAATGATGGATCCGATCCTTACTCTTTAGTTTTGCGCAGTGGCGGACCCATTCACACAAAAGAGATGTCAACTGACACCGTATAAATTACAAAAGTTGATTATAGTCACTTCATAATTTACCATCACATGACCCCTGTAAAATTGGCTTGATGACCCCGCTAGTTTTTTTGGGAGTCTGTGCTTTTTATATCCACATCTCAGAGTTTACACAAGACAAAGTATAAATTAATGAGCAAAACCAATAATCTTGCATTGCTGTCTTTTTGCTTCAAGAAGAGTTGATTCTTTCAAAGTATCAGTAGAATCAAGTGATCATATTTAATTTGGATATATAGTGCCACAGACTGCAAGTAGAAGGCGATTGGCCAATCAGGGAAGACTTCTTGCGCAATCATCCCATCGTAAAGAGCTCTGGTTGATTGCAGAATAAATAGCATAGACTACGCCTCGCAGAAACACTTGGGTACACCGTTCTCCTAGAATCAATGAACTGAGAATAACAGTGAATGGCGGTTTCAAAGTCTTGCTCTAGGAAGGCTTGATCACCATGTTTTCGAACCTCTTGAATATCTTTTACCTCTTCCATCCATTCTTCGAAAGAGTCTGTGCTTTTGTTTTTTCTTCTACGCAGGTTCATTTACTCTTTTTATTCGTTCTCCAACCGATGCTTACTAAAAATGTAATTTGTTATGATAAAGTTTCCAGTTTTGTACTCTCTTCTTATATTTTATTTATTATTTTCTGGTTAAAACTCTTTATTGCTGCTTTAAATCTTTCAACCACCGTTCCACAAAGATGAGTAGATTTCATATCACAAAAACTATATTTCGTGTGGCATAAGATATGGTCCGTTAGAAATGTCGCTATATATAAGTCCGTTTCCGCCTAAGATTTACGCAGTATCACACAACAAATTTATCCCTCTCTCTCTTTAATTGTTATATCTGTGTGAAAGAACACAATGGCACAACAAAGGATGGGTCCTTCTGGATTTCAACTCGCTGGAGACAACAGTTTCGACGACGGTGCACTAGACTTCGACAGCGTAAAGAATGTGTCCATTGGGGTTCGTGAAAAACAAATCGTTTTTATAAGCTTAACGTACTCGAGGGGCGAAAAAGATCAGACTATCACCCACGGAGAACAACCTAACGAGAACATGGAGGTTCTGTCTCTACACACCCTTTTTCATCTCTTTTACATACTCATGCAGTCGATCGATATTGCCAATTACTTTAAATGCATTTAATTTATGTATGCAGATCATGTTTGAAAAAGTTGGAGGGTATTGTAAGACTGTCGGAGGCATTTACAAACGTGGAACACTGGAACTCCGCAGCTTCCAACAGGGTATATTAGCAACTTGTATTTTGTAACCTCCGAAGGACAGAAGACGGAATCGTACGTTCGAGCCGCTGCAGATGAGTCGGATGAGGCTTTCAGTTTCACTGCGGATGGGGAAACCCAATTGGTTGGATTATTCGGACGGTTCGGGCAGAAAGGATTAATCACGATAGGGGCGTTGTTTGCACCAGAATGAAGCCAAGATTAAAGAAGTAAGCAAAGATGAAGGAAGAAGCTGATATAATTATATAAAGAAGCATATACAGAAAAATAAACATGTATGGAGTTACGTAACAAAATATTGTTAGCAAAAAAAAGTAATAAAATATCAGTATTTATTTTAAGGCAACAGTGTAGAATTTCAGCATTATTTCAACCCGTACGCAAATATTTTCTTTATACATTAAACATTTCAATTACTTTATAATATTTTAGGAGTACTTTACTCAATCAGAACACTTAACAAAAATTATTGCGTCAGCTACTTTTGTCGAAGGTGCTTGAACTATAAACAAGCTTAATTAGGTTATGGACTAAACTAAAGTTTTAAGGGATATTTTTAATTAACTGGATACACTTCTTTTTTCTGTTGAACGAACTGGATACACTTTTTCTGAGTCCTCTTTTGTTGACATCATTTAACACCACCGAGTCTCTAAACTACTATATATAACTTGCGTGTTTTTCAATTTTTTAATATTTGAAAAACAAAACACATACCAACAATTATATTTAGTTATAATTAGGTTAAATAAAAATGACTGTTGGTTGGACTATTTTAATTATTTGATTGCATTAATTTGAATGGCTGCTTTGATTCTAAGAAAATCTATTAAAACGAGAATATATGGAACAATTACAGAACAATTTGAATAATTATATTAATTCGAGTATAGTTATTAAACGAATACTTGTGAGGGCATTACTAAAATGTAACTATACTAAGAGGATCCTTAAATTTAGTCATCTAAATGTCCGAACACGAGTCTACGACATGAAATACAAGAAAACAAAACATCTATTAACTCACTCACCCTGTCGGTATATTTTGTTAATTAACCATGGAATTTATTTATGGGCTTATTTAATTTGTTTAATAACCAAAAAAGTGAAATTAGTTTTGTAAAGAAAGAGAATAGAGAGAGATAGGAAGAGAAAAACAGAGAGAGAAATAGAGACAATATTGTGTGTTTTTTGGTTACTTAGCAAAAAAAAAAATTTGTGTGGTTATAGAGTGTAAGTCTGCTTATTTATTAACAAATGATCAACAGTTGACCAAAAACATTATTTATAATCAGCAAAAATAAATTTCACCTTATAATTTTTTATTCAATCATGGGTCAGTAATAGTTAGATTTTAAATAAATGATATAAATAATATAAATAAGTAACTATGGGCTGGACATCACAATTGGTTGCATTAAACTAATTTGGGTTACTGTATTTGGTAGAGTAATTAACTGTTTACGAAGATTAATTAGATGTTTTGAAAAAATCTTTCACCTTTTAATCATTTATACTACTATGAGCATCATTAATAATAGTTTTTGTTTTTTGTCAAAATAATAGGTTTCTGAAACTGAATCTCTGAATATAAATTTAAGAATATTTAACATAAGACAATTTTTTAATTAAAACCTAAAAATTTGCTGGATTGACATTTGTATAATATATACTATTAAAAAGGGATTATCTTAGAAATCTATTATACAAAGATTAGATTGTTGCACTTACTCATTAACTATTTATTATTTCAAATCATATTTTTATTTTCTGTAGCTATAAAATATTTTAAAAGAAATAATTTATTACTCCTTGTTATATTTACGAAACTAATTATAGGAACCACATTTATGAATGGAATTTCACAAAATTGCATAGAGTAATAAATGAAATCAAATGAATTTAATAAAATAAATGTAGATTGATAAAGTTATATAAGGAAACTTGTGTTTGTAACTAAATATTTCCATTGCTGATTTTCAGTATAATAGGATACATTAATTATGTTTTAATCTAAAGCTGTGGTATGACTTTAAATATTTGCAAAACACAGCAATGCCTAAAAAAAGTATTGGTTTTAATTGTATTGATGAATAGATTTTATCTCTCTCTAATAGAGTTAATCTTCTTATTTTTTGGTTTAACTAACCCCCAAGTATTAAGAAACAAAAACAAAAGAAAAACTAACCCAAGTTAGAAGCCCACTCAACTAACCCAATCCCGACTCAGTGATTAGCAAACTACCGATATATTCAATTCAGTTTAACACTAAATTTAAAATGTTTAAGCCAATGATGTGAAAACAAACGGTAGGTATATTTCTGAAATATGTTTCTCTGGAGTAATTAAAAAAATTTATTATACAGAGGACCTCTATTGCAGAGTTCACTAGTATCTCATGAATAAATTTAAAATTTTATTACTGTTTAATTAAATTTATATTTTATCACTAGTATTAAATTTATACTTTCAATATTTTAAAGTATTTTAAATATTTGAGATGTAGCTTCAACATTAATATAGTTACTCGATTCTATGTTCAAAATTTATTTGATAAACAAAAGGGTAAAGCCTTTCTGTAATGAAAATACATCTTATCTATTAATTTCACTGCTACAAATAAAAATGGTAAAATAATAAGTCTTTCTAACATTATGTTTAAACATCACTATAAATAATGATGCAGTAATATTTTTAAATGTTTTGTAGGAAATAAAAAATCTAGAAGGGGACGTTGCGATGGACACCGAAAGCGGTGAGGTAGACATCAGTGTTTCTTCCGTAAAACCCGATTATCTTCCTGCCTCCTCCTCCTCGGAGCACAAATGGCGTCCCATCCTCGGGTCCATATCGGGGCGCTATTTTTCTCTTGTGCAACCGGAACGTGAGGGAGGTAATGTAGTTGTCGTTGTAGGTGCCCTCGACAGCTTCAATGTAGTCATCATCATCGATTAAAACCTATAACAAAAAACCTATATTATAGATCATGAGTTAGAAAAATAAAATAAGAAAACTCACGTCATCATATGTAATATTTGTTGCATTCCCGTGAACGGCTCCGACTACAACTGCCTTGTTGTTGGAGTAATCAAATTTGACAAAGGCCACGCCAGTATCACTTTGTCCTACACTTATTTTCTTCACATTATCGAAGAAGCCATCGTCCCATTCGTTTTCTCCAACTCCATTGGTCGCTTCTACTCCTCTGGGGAATGCAAAATGGGACTTGGCATCGTTCGCCCCAGTAGGAAGTGGAACGAAACTCGGATAATAGGTAAGATGACGAGTTCCAAACCCAACCAACTCATTTATTTCAATTTCGTGAAACTTATCTCCCTTGACAATATAAATACCCGTATTTCCGTTTTTATTGATGCAACACAATGCGAGACCATTACTTTTCTCGTCGATGAAGTAACTTGGTCTATGTAAGTCGTCAACTACTATATTTGACCATATAGGAACTAACACATTCATGAACTTCATCCACTCTACGGATTCTCCATCCCCATTTTTAATCTTATCTTTTGTCACCCAAATCTCAATATTCCTTGTGTAATTGTGTTCCAGTCTTGCTCTAAAATAGAAAATCGATCTCTCCTATAAATCTCAAGAGTTCTAACATTTGATTGATCGTTTTGCCAGGCAAGTTACAATAGGGTTTGAGACTTTCAATAGAAAAATCAAAACTTAGAATAAAAGGCTGGCGTGCACTTCTTTTAACAGCAATCCAATACAAAGTTCCATTCAGAGATATAGTATAGTCAGAAGACGAAACCATACTCCAGCTATGGGATGAAAACTCGTACGATTTCCATGCATTGGATCCAACCTCCGTGATATTAACATACCTGGTGTCATAATTCATACGAGACCCAAAGATCTTGTAATGGTTGTCGGGTTTACTATAGTCGTAACCCATCCCAATCAACCAACAAAATGATGGTTTCGATTTGATCCATCTAATACGTCTTAACCATGGGTTGCAAATCCCGAAGCCCTTAGATGTGGCATAAATCAATAGTCCCTCGCAATAGTGCATTCTCATGACCATCCTATGTTGATAGTTGGGAATATCGGAGGGTAAGTCATGCACTTCTATAGATGGACCGTCGAAATTAACGTCTACTGAACAAGTCTTAGATTCGGAAATCAAGACGAACTGTGGACGAGCCAAATGATTGTTAATGAACTTCAAATCATTTAAAAGAGTGTTCCATCGTTTGCAAACAGATCTGAATCGAGCTACAGATTTCAGTGGAATCCGAGAGAGTATACTTTCCTCCAGTTCCCACAAAAGATGCTCTTGCTGCATTATATTATCTGTTATGGGCTAGGTTTGTGACAAAATAATCATTTACATCACAATTTGATTATATATAGATGGATCTGTATAGGAGGAATTTGTAAATTACATTGGAAATATTAGTACATATATAAACAAGGAAAATAGCAGTGCGTGGAGAATGAACAAGAGAACAAAATCCTTTTGTTTTCAGAATTAACTAGAGTTGGTAAGAGATATTAAAAAAAAATAACTTAGAACACATCCAATGAAAGATTTTCTACAGATTATCATCCAAAAATGAATGAAAATGAAAAAGAAGAAGAAAAGTATCTCATTTGAGAACTCATGAGATATTCTTCCTAATAGGTGGTCATCTTTTAATTAATCTATTTATGTTTAGTATTAAATTTAAACAAAAGATCAGATTATGTTAAAATATGATAAATTTTAGATACTAAATTCAAGAAACTTTATGGTAGGCATGCATAAAGAAACTTTATGGATAGGCACACAAAAATCAAATAATTAATTTGGATTGGATGTTAGTCACTGGACCTGTATAAAAAAGTAATAATTATAGTCACTAGATTTATATCCAAAATAAATAGTTATATAACTTAAAATATAAAATAAATCCGCAAAGAAAAAAAAATATAAAAATAATTAAATTAAAAGTTCAAAAATAATAAAATCTTTGATTATGACTGATCATTTGTTTTGCTTAAACTTATAACCTTGTAATTGTAATATTAGGGAAGATATTTTTTTTAAAAAAGATCTTCGTATTAATTTTGTTTACAAAGACATGTGGAAAAACATAAGAACAAAATAAATACAAATGAACTGAAAATAAATCAACAACTTTCCGGTCCACTCAGAACGGGTTAGTCGAAACCCTAATTCAAAATACAAAGGAAAAAAACAGATTAGCCGCCACCAGCCGACCCAACACAGTAGGAATGAACTTTCGGATTTCATTTTAGGGTCAGTTCGGATTTACATGTTTTGGAAGCAAAAATTTAGTCTCATTCAGATATTGTAATAGTTCAATTTGGTGGCGGTTCGGTTTCACTCGGGTTTGGTCGGATATAGTGACATATTGGAAATATGGTTAAACTCCAAAATACATATCTAAGTTCACAATTTGAATGTTTTTGAAAACTTACATTGACAAAGACTTTGTGGCATGATTAAAAAGTGGTTGTTAAAAAAGGAAAAATTCCATAAAAATACCCCAACTAAATTTTGCTAAGTTTTTTAACACCCAAACCATTTCGGTACCTACTTTAATATCTCAACTAATTATTTTACCAATTTTAATACATAAAATTTTAAAATTGTGCTCATTTTAATACCCAAATTTTATTTTTTAATCAAAAATACTAATAAGTTCAAAATAAATTGAAAAAGTCTCTAAAATCTTTAATTTTTTTAAAAAAATTCCCACTTTTATTTTAAATTATAGGAAAGAAAGTAACTAAATTATGGAGAATGATGCATAATTCTATACAAATAGAATTTTTAGAGAATTATTGTATATTTAGGATTATGGTTTATAAATTAGGATAATAAGAATTTTTGTTGATAAACGAGTATTCTTTCAGAATTTTTCATCAATAGGTTGCATTTGCAAAATATTTCTTTAAGAACTATTATTTTCGAAAGTTTTCATTTTTATAGAGAAATTTATATATTTGGGATTCTAATTTAGAAATTAGGATAACAAGAATTTTTGATGAAAGATGAGTATTTTTTCAGAATGTTTCATGAATATGCTGCATTTTTTAAATATTTTTTTAAAAAAACTTGATTTTTTTTATTTTAAAGAGAACTATTGTAGATTTTGGATTCTGATTTAGAAAATATGATAAAAAGAAATTTTGTTGATAGATGAGTATTCTTTCAGAATTTTTCATCAATAGGTTGTATTTTTTTTAATATCTTTTTTAAAACTGCTATATTTGGAAAGTTTTCATTTTTATATTGAACTATTGTAGATTTGACATTGTGATATAGAAATTAGGATAAGAACGTTTGATTATAGATGAGTATTCTTTCAGAATATATAATCAATAGATTGTATTTTAAAATATTTTTTAAAAAACTGCTATTTTTGGATAGTTTTCATTTTTATAGATAACTAATAAATATTTGGGATTCTAATTTAGAAATTAGGATAACAAATTTTTTTTATGGTAGATGAGTATTCTTTCAGAATTTTTTATCAATAGGTTGCATTTTTTAAATATTTTTCTAAAAAATTATTATTCTTAGAAAGGTTTTATTTTTATAAAAAACTAATGTAGATTTTGATTTTGATTTAAAAATTAGGATAAAAACAATTTTTTTTGATAGATGGGTATCCTTTCAGTATTTTTAATCAATATTTTGCATTTTCAAAAAAAATAATAATAATTGCTATTTTGGAAAAAAATTCATTTTATAGAGAACTATTGTAGATTTGGGCTTTGGATTTAGAAATTAACAAGAATTTTGTTGATAGATGAAAATCCTTTCACGATTTTTAATCAATAAGTTGCATTTTCAAATTTTTTTAAAAAATAATTGCTATTTTGGAAATTTTTATTTTAGAAATTAGGATAACAAGAGTTTCTGTTGATAGATGAGTATTCTTTCACAATTTTTAATCAAGAGGTTTTATTTTTTAAATATTTTTTCAAACTGATATTTTTGGAAAGTTTTCATTTTTATAGAGAATTATTATAATCTGCTATTTTTGGAAAGTATTTTTATTTTATTTATAATATTATAATCTATTATAAAAAATATAAGTAGCCAAACAATTATAAAATCATTTTAAATTATTCACTGTTTTTGTTTTTTACGCATTTCAAAAATTTTACTATCCATTTTTTTGTTATTAGAAATTATATATAAGGTGATGAGTAGAATAAACAAAAATAATTACTTTTACTTACTGTGTTTAGTTGGTTGAACTGTATAAATGTTTCATTTCACTTAAATCTGTTTATGAATTTTGTTTCCAATTAGTATCCAAATAGTTTAATGGACCCTCTCCTTAAATCTACAACCCTACATTTTTATGTTTTATTTTTTCTTAAATCAGCAGTTTAAAATTTTTCATATTTTTAGATAAAAAAAACTTCAACTAATCGGGACCCATTATCTAAATATTCGTCTATCTTACTTATATAAGTTTTGATGTAAAAATATTATAAAATGTATAACCAATTAAACTGATTCAACAAATAATAGCTACAAAATGATTTGGAAATATAATTGTAGATCTTTGTAACATTATGTCTAATTTGGTGGAGTGTGAAAGTCGTGTTGACATTGAGCGCAACGCGTGGTATAATATTTGGGCCGTTTACTAATTTTCTTTGGGTCTTCGAACTAATTGTGTTGGGTTGTAGGTATATGGTTTTAGATTTTGTGTTATTTTTGTTCCAACAGAATTGTAAAGTCATTATTAGTTAGGACATTGTTTAACTTCCTATTGATTTTAATGTTTTATTTTATAGGATATTACAAATAAATTGTGAACTTCACATTGTTAGATATTTTAGTTATGTTTTTAAGAGTGTGTTCAATAATAAAATGAAGGAAGTTACGATTAGTTTTAAGTATGAGGCAATTTTGGTTGCCTTGCGGTTAAAAGATCATGTAAGATTTGTATAATTGTGTTGAAGATTCTAAGAACTTCCAAAGCTCTGATTGTTGTATGCTATATTTGCATTTGGAAATAATGCATATGATAATAGTATTTCGTGGGAGGAGTTGATTCTAGGAAATGAACTAAAAGAAGAATTAAATGCGATGAGTTATTTTGTTTGCTCTGGAGAAGAAGTGTTGAGGTGACATATTTGATACGCTACGTGGACTTTAAATGGTGTTGAAGTTGTTGGCCTTTTAAAACTTCCAGTCCATAATTGGGGAGGTTACTGTTCTTGTGTTATGGGATTGCAAAATTGGTAATTTTATTTTAATATAAGTATGTTTGTAGAAAGAGTTTGGGCCTTACCGAAAAAGAGTAATAACCGCAGCTTATTATCATTAGATCTTCTTAAAAGGCCATGTTCACCTTTATCGAAGAAAGAGTGATATTTGTTAAAGAAACATAAGTTCAGATAATATCGTAGTGTTTTGATACTTTGTCTAAACATCCAAGATGGCAAAGGGCTTCATAGTGGTAAGTGGTAAGAGACCTTACCAAGCACTTGCTTGAGAAGGTAATGCATATACTAACAATGTGTATGTTTAGACAGTCCCCGCCTCATTAGTGTACAATATTCTCATCGTTTGTTTTATGTTGAGAACCAAAGACATAATCACTTTTACTAAACCAAATGAATTGCACGGCTAGCTTGCACATAATCAAAATAGAGATTATGCAAGAAGCATCGAAAATGAAAACAAAACTGGATTTGTTTGAATGCTCTCATGTCATAATTTCTTTCAAAACAAAATTTGTAGAAATATGTTATCAGCAGAAAAGGTCGTAATGTAAGGAACAGTATATGGATTGTTCTTCATCTTGATCTGTCTCATAATTTAAGGAGCAGTATACCTGAAGAGTTTATTAATAACACTATGATAAGTATTATGAGAAACAAAATAAAGCATCTCGATGTATATAAATAAAATCATGTACACAAAAAGAATTGTTAGGAAGAATGCCTGTTAATTTTTTATGACAAGACCAACGTCTTCTTACCATCTTTGGTGTTGTAATGATAAACTCGTTAAACAACAACTCTCATGGTGCTCAACTTCTTTTCTTCATCTCTATCAATCGAGTCATCATCTCAACGTAAGCCTATGAGACAGACTTTCACTATCCTATTCTTCATGACATTTTTCCCAACAATATCATTTCTATGGTAGTCACTAGTCATCTTCTCTTACTTGGCTGAAGAAGATAACGATGATTCGTATACATATATAAATTGTTCAGACATACCTCATAAAAGAGACCCTCTTGAATAATTTGTTTTATACTACTGATCAAACACCAATTAACAAGACAACACACAGTTTAAATTTGATTTAAGGCAAAATCAATAAAACGAACAAGACAGTCGAATTCATGGTTGTTCGCCACGTGTTTTTCTCTCGATCAACTCCTTTTGCTTCTCCGCGAGCTTATCCAAAGCAGACGAAACGGCGTCGCTTCCACCGATCAGCAACCTCGTGACAATCTCCGGATCCGTCTCGAACCGCGCCGCCTCGAACTCCTTCCTAGCGTTCTCTCTCAGCACGTCTCTCCACAGGACTCCCCTCGAATCCGTCCACGTGTAGAACCGAGTCGCGCGCAATATGTCCCGGTACAAACTCAGCGCCTCGCGGCGCGTGCTCGTCAGACGCCGCCTGTTCAGATACTCGGCCTCGTCGTCGTTGATCAGCGGTGGTTTCTCTTTCTTCGCGAGGTGTCTATCCAGGAGCTCCTCCATCGTGTCTGGACCTTCGTGGAGGAGCCGTATCGTCGATAGAGCGTCTCTCCGAGAGATCAGATCTATACGATTTGACAGGTTTCGCCATTTCTGAAGCTTCGAAGCCATCGGTATTGAGAGAAACTTCGTCGTCTCCGAGTGACGACGACGGCAATAACGTTTCCGGATGGCAAACTGGGCTCTAAAGACTGTTGGGCTTGTTCGTACGGATTTATGGGCCCTTATAAAGCCCATATAATTTGTAAGCATAGTCAATATTCATACTATTGTGACTCGCATAGTGAAGCTAGCTACTTTGCCTTGCATGTCCAACATCCAAGCTAGTCCTTTAAGTTTAGCTCTTTGTGAACCTACACTTTATCATATACATAATCTTTTGTTTGTCGTTGCAATCTATGTTCTTTCCTGATGTAGTCCTAAGCTGACAAAGGACCAACAATATCCTAGGATCAAAGTGGTGGTTTGTCCAATCGATCTAATCGACTCTAAAACCGGCTGGATCGAAGTGATGATGATGATCTCGGACAAAACAGGGTGTGGACTGAATCCACAAACAGCCTCAATCGCCAATCAAAGAGCCTAGTGAAACCACACAAAGACACAATGACTTTGGGGAAAAAACTAAGAGGTTTATTAAATTTTGGGTAAAATATTTGTGTGTTACAATGAAACAACTAATGAGCTTATATAGTCTCAGTAAAATGATTCAGAAAGCTAAATAAAATGAGAAATCATGCTGAAATTAAGAAAACTAGCCGTTAGGCTTTTAAGAGAGAATTTCGGCCAAAATGGAAATGTGTTGAGCTGCTTGTATCTGGACAACTTTGGGAGCTTCTGGTTGATGAAACAAATCGCCATATCCAAGCTAAGAGTGAAGAAATAGAGTCTTTGGATTTGCATGCAAATCGGGTCCAAAGATGGTTAGTATTGCCTTTTTATTCCATGTAATCTCAATAATCCAATACGGTCTGGTGCATGGTAGAAACCTTCCAACTGGTCTTAGATGTAATGAATGATCTCCTGGTCTCCACACGTGAGTTTGAATTGCACACTTCTTAAGCAAAGAATGTATTTCCTTAAATAGAACCAGTTCGGATGCAGTGTAGGTAGACTGACTTGTAAATGGTATATCTCCTAAACCATTAATCCTTTTGGTATAAAAACCAATTCGCCGCGTGCTCTAGTTAAGTTGAGAATTTAGAGCAAGTGGTTACACGGTTAAACTTCTCATGGTTGCTGAGATATGTTTCTTTGAATGAACCTATGTCGCTGCTTGTTCCAATGTAGCTTGTATGGTTGATCTCCTGAGTTGGTGGTCCTGCTACTTGCTTGAGGTCCTCATCATTTCCATCTCTTGCCTAATAGTCTTTTTCAACTCCTCCACAATACAACACACTTTTGTTGTATTAAATCTACCAAACCTACATGAACTTTGAACTTTGAACTTTGAACTTTGAATATGAACTATGATATCGCCGCCAGAACAAGAACCAGAAGATGTGAGAAAACAGTCACGTGAGAAACATGCAATGAGTTAATGAAAGAGCATGATAGATTTCAAGGTTTGTTATTTAGAAAAGATTTTAGGCTATTGAATTTACTGTGGGTTGGTTCGGTACGTTTTTTGTTTGGTTTACCAACCCTCTTTAATAAAATTGAAGTTTTGGACATGGTTTCGCTCGTTGATATATTTGGAAAAATACTATTATAACCAAAATTAATAAGCATACGTTTTTCAGTTTATTTTTACTTTATCTTTGTTTGTTTCAAGTTTATTAAAAGTTCGGATATGTCACCACAAGTGAGCTGTTATCTATGAGCTGTTGTTATCTATGTATATGCAAGTACTGGCGCATTGAAGTTAGACTTTACCTTTGTGCTAAGGGCTGAGACTTGAGAGAAAAGTCCAGCTTACTGGAGACTGATGGTAAATGTTAGCTGCATCTGTTGACTAGCAAACCAGGCAAAAATAAGTACTAGTAAGTAGTATCAAATTGTTACCCCTAAACAAATATTTCGCATGATTATTGAATGCTCCCAACTACTACTATACGAATGCCTCGGAACCATCGCAGTATTAACTTGTACCAGACATACACCAAAATTAATTAGGTAGCTATAGCTTACAAAATAAAATAAATATAGGTGGTTTAGGTTTAGCATCGTGTTTGAACAACAATAATACAAGTGTTCAGTTCTGAGCAGCGGACACCTCTGCATTGTCTCAATAGTTTTTTGTCTGTTTTGTTTTGGTCAATTTTTGTCTGTTTTGTTTCTGTCACATTTTCGCCGTAATTTACAATAATTACGAGGTAAATATTCTTCGATTTTTTTTTTGTATTTTTGGGACCACGGACTATAATACTATTCGACTAATCACACGGAAAAAAGTAAACCATATGATGTTAACCAAATCCGACCGGGGTTTAATACTTTCAACGTTCAGTGTCCATTTCGATTTTTGCCTGACTATGGATTCAGAATATGATTTGGTAATTAAATTCACGTAAAAGATAACAAAATCTTATTACAATACATTTTTAGTTTCCTGTCCCTGCTACAGTTTCAGGATTTTTTGGATTGTAGGAAACAAAACAAAATTTGAACTTGCTCCAATTGATTCAATGCATTGACGATGAGTTCCAACTTCTACCTTACCATATGCCTGATTATTTTTGCATGTGGGTCCAAACTAATCACCACCGTTTTCAAAGTATTTTTGGATTATTAAGGCCCACATTAGAGTCTAATTAGTCATTAAAATTAAAAGGAAAGCTTACTTTCCCATTTAGCTAGTAGTAACAAACAACATGCATTAAACATTTGATATCTATATAAGTCGGCCGTATAAAACACAAAGGTCTTTCTTTCCTTTTAGCTCACATTTGACCAAAACTCCTCCAATCCAGACATCATCGTTGACTTTTTCAAACTTGTGTTCCTCCTCTCTCTTTCCTTTCTTCAAACATCTCATATAACACAACACCAAGAAACAGAACAAGAGTTCCTCTGTTCCTATCTTCAATTTTCGCTGTGAATCAATCAATGGACAGTAAACACCAAACTTCAACTTCAAAACCAAAGAACAAGAACAAGCTCTTGAAGATGCTTCCCAAAGCTATGTCCTTCGGACATCGCGTCCCCCCGTTTAGTCCCGGAAGAGATCTCCACCACCACCACAACAACACGACGTCGTCTTCTTCCAACAAAGCGTATTTCTCAGGCCCTATGGTCCCTTTGGTTCCCAAAGCAGCTCGCGTCCGGAGAAACAAAAGCGACGCCGTTTGGAGCGAACCCACTTCGCCTAAAGTCTCCTGCATCGGACAGATCAAGCGCGTCAAGTCAAAACGCTCCTCCTCCCCTAAGAAAAACATGATTCCCAAGATCCCCAAAACGTCGTCGTCTTCTTTAGCCAAAGGAGATGAAAAAGGTCGTGTTTCGATGATCAAGCGTCTCTTCTCGTTCTCCTCGGCGGCTGGAGGTGGAAACTCATCAAGAAAATCACGTCCCGCCGCGGCCACTGAACATCCGGTCACGGTGGTTTCATCCGCGGCGGTGCCGTCGTTAGGTCAGATGAAGAAGTTTGCGAGCAGCCGTGAAGGTTTAGGAGGGTTTGATTGGGCGGTTGAGATGAAACGGGAGGAAGCATCTCCGGCTGATCGTGGTTACTATTCCGATGAAGAGAGGAGAGGTGATTACTTGAGAGACGATGATGATGAAGAAGACGACATAATAATACCGTTCTCAGCTCCGTTGATGAGTTTGAAACCGAAGACAGAAGTTAACTTGTGGAAGAGAAGAACCATGGATCCACCTAAACCACTTCATCTTCAGACCTAATGATTAAAAACTCTTTTAAATTTTTTCATCTTTTTCTTTCGTTATATATATAAGTTACTGCAAATCAAATCATATAACGATCATCATTACACTGTGAATCTGATGATTATCATTTTTCTTATTTAGTTAAGTTATGTGTGAATACCTGTTTGGGTTCAGTTTTGATAAATGCCACAAGTGAAATCTCTATCTCAGACTACCCTTCTTGCAACTACGATTACAAATTATTATTTTTTCTATTGGTGACAATGTGTATGACAACAACCGATATCTTCCCACCACCAGAGTGTCCATATATTAAATGTAATTCACAACCATATTATTGCTTATTCATTTCAAAATCTTCAATGGGTAGGTACAAATCAATTTATCTTACCGAAAAGTTAAAATTGCGCTCCAATTTCTAGGCCTCGCATTTGTAAATAAACATGAAATTCGAACCCAACTCAAACAAACAAATAAACAAATAAATTTACGATTGGAGTTATAGAAATATCCAAATTAATTTTGCTAGTATTTTGGATTTACTGTACTAACCAAACTCAACCGGTACTTATAAACTTCTTAAACTAGAACTATCTAAAATGTTCAACAAACCGGACTTAAAATATAAATAATGGCTAAAATAAATATTTAAAATCTAGATAAATATTCAGTTTCGTATCTACTTTCTCTGATCTGTCTGAAGCGGTCTCTAAACCTTTGCTATGGCCAGCTCTTTAGTTTCAGGCCACAGAGTTAAGGAAGGAGTTCCAGGTTTTTGTAGATTGGGAGTTAAGAGTGGTGCTGCCGGCTTCGGTTAGATGTGCTTCTTTCATTGCACAGTGTGGTTAACCTTGGGTTAACACAATCTTATGTTGCTTCAGGTCACCCTAGATGGCTGGATAAGTTCTTTGTTAATGAAAGAAGCATCTCTGGCCAAATAGAGTAGAAGGGGTATATTTTGAGTGGTTCTTTTGGAGTTTGGAGGTATATGGTGACTTTAGTGTTCTTGGTAGTTGTTTGAGGTTGATGATCCTTTTTTTTGGTGATCCTGATGGTCTGTCATCTTTGAACTTGTTAAGATGTATGTTTCTTCAATCAATATATATCAATTTGGGAAAAAAAAGATAAATATTCAGTTTCATGTTTTTTTCGTACAACTCTTAAAATACAAGAAATTGAAATGAGTTTGAATTCGAAACATATCTTAGAGATATATTTTGATCAAAAACAAATCTTAGAGAGATATATTTTCCCAACTCCCAATTATTGATAATAACTAAATAACTAATGCAATTATGCACAAGACACATAACTATGTAATTAATATTTGTTTATGGGGCTAAGCAAAGAGGTAACAAGACTTCTAGCAACATATTTTTTTTCAAAAAGATGTTGCTTAGTCGCAGTTCAAACAATTCAATCACTTTATGCTTTGCCTGTCAGATTTATAGTCATAAATAAATTTTCTCTTAGAATGTATTTAGCTTTCTGTGTTTTTACCAAATTATGAGACAACGATGATACTAATACTAGCTATTACAAAGTTGCAATGGTTTACTATGAAATCTATAATATAATGAAATTTCCTCTTTCACGAGTCAACACGTCAGCAATTTCACGGGTCTCACAATTTTTTTTGTAAGTAATAAATAGTTTCTTTTGTAATGCGTGTATAAACATCTATCTTAGCTCAGTTGGTTAAAATCTCTTCCTATAATACCATTAAAATCCACAACCTGGGTTTGACACTCTTTGTTGCACTTTTTTCTTAATCTTTATTTGTTTCTTTTTCTTATAAGCCAAAAACCCAATATTTTTTTACGTTTTTATTTGGATCCAAATTAATATTTAGGCTAAAAAATTTACTTTAGTTATTGTCTTTTATTTATCTATTTCGATTTCTCAGCCCAAATTGAAGATTTGTATTTATTTTTAATCAATAATTTGACAATCTAATATTATATATAATCAATATTTAATAACATTTTAAATTTAAATTAGTATTAGCTAAATATATTTTAATTAAATAATTTATTTATTTTATGACACTGATAAAAAATATTTATGGGTCTGCCACTGATTGGACTAGCGTTTTCAGTGATTTATCAAATGGATTTCGAAAAGTTACGGATTCGTCAAGAAGTAAGACTCTATAATATAATGAGGCAGTTCCCTCTTTCCTGAGTCAACACGTCAGCAATTTCATGGGTCCCACAATTTTTTTTTTTGTAAGTAATAAATAGTTTCTTTTGTAATGCATGTATAAACATCTATCTTACCTCAGTTGGTTAAAATCTCTTCCTCTAACACCATTAAAATAAACAAAGTGGGTTTGACACTCTTTGTTGCACTTTTTTCATAATCTTTATTTGTTTCTTTTTCTTATAGGCCAAAAACCCAATATATTTTTGTGTTTTTATTTGGATCCAAATTAATATTTAGGCTAGAAAATTTACTTTAGTTATTGTCTTTTATTTATTTATTTTGATTTCTCAGCCCAAATTGAAGATTTGTATTTATTTTAATCAACAATTTGACAATCTAATATTATATATAATCAATATTTAATAACATTTTAAATTTAAATTAGTATTAGCTAATATATTTTAATTAAATAATTAGTTTATTTTATGACACTGATAAAAAATATTTATGGGTCTGCACTGATTGGGCTAGTGTTTTCAGTGATTTATCAAATGGGTTTCGAAAAGTTACGGATTCGTCAAGAAGTAAGACTCTACAAGAAGGTAACAAACATATACACAAACTCCATGTGCTTAGAATAAATTAGAGCTTTGAAGTGATGGCTTCTGCTTTCGATGAGTCTTGCAGACTTATACAGTAAACACACGAGTTTATACACTGTGAACTAGCTGTGGCGGATGATGAATCATACTCCGTATGCAACTAAGCCAACGGATCATTCCGATCATAAGACCCCACCAAGAGCAAGCCAATAACACCATGTGGGGAAGAAGGTATGAATGGAATGTTGCGCAGCAAATCCACTAGAGATTGAGGACATTGAAAAGAGCTGCAAGCACCACAGTGAGTGATAGCAAATTATTATTCATATCAGCCCGTCAACTGTAGTTTCAGTGTGTAGTTTTTAAAATGGTTATCATCTTTGTTTCTCACTTAAAAATTGTTTTTTTTTCTCTGAAAGTATTTATCTCTTATGAGGTTCTCTTTTTCTTTTGAATTATTAATGAAGCGTTAACGGGTTTTCATAATTCATCATATTCTTAATTCATTCCATCCAAACATGTTCGGAAAAAAAACACAAAAAACTTTTATCATTAATATATTGTTAAGCTAGTATAACATTATCAAAATAATGGAAAATGGTACATATGCATCCTCATAAGATCACATTTACTGAAAAAGATTGGCAAAAACCTTGGGCATTTAAAAAAACTGGATACTGCGTGCACATATATATATATCGCTATTTTAGAGTAATGTATCTTTAATTGTTTCCTCTCACAACTCAAGTTGAAAAATAATAAAAACATTCATAAAAATCTTAAATTAATCATTAACATTGACTCACAACCAATATTTTGGAAAATAAATTTAAACATAAACAACAAAATATAACCTAATAAATTTGCCAAAATTATCTCCCAAACAATTGAATGATATTGTATATGTAAAGTTATTGTATCTAATAAAATATCTGCAATTTAGTCAGCTTCTTTTTCAATGAGCAAGTAGATACGACATCGTAAATCAAAATTCATATATTATTGACATCTTTAAAATATATACACAATACATTAACATATACAGGAAAACGAATGAGAGTACATGTTAAACCTATTTTCAAACTTAGAAATACACACCTAAAACATGCCGCCAACAAATTACAATTATTAGAAGGAAATGATATGAAAAAATGTAACAAAAAGTTTTGAAATAAATAATCTCCAATGATGTGCTGCTTTCTCCGACGACGCACATCTTCCCACAAAGAGTTTCGAAGTATAGAAGGTTCACTTTAGACAAGTGCGGTAGCAGGCGTATAAAAACGATCTCCTAGCTATGTTTGTGATTTTTTTCTCCACAGTCTATTTTGCTAGATTAAATGATAGTCGACGTCAAAAAGATAAGTCAAAAACAAAAATTAACAGACAAATTTACCACAACTCTTTACCCCATCATAAATTAGTAACAAATTCCAAATATTCACATTCGAAAGACCATTTTAGAGCACACTATCTCTATATCTTTCATATAAAGCAACAATTCCATCAACATATCCGCGTTTGAGCGGGGGCTAAGCACCTAGTAAAGATGAATGAGATAGAAAAAAAAATATAAAAATAATTAAATTAAAAGTTCAAAAATAATAAAACATTCATAAAAATCTTAAATTAATCATTAACATTGACTCACAACCAATATTTTGGAAAATAAATTTAAACATAAACAACAAAATATAACCTAATAAATTTGCCAAAATTATCTCCCAAACAATTGAATGATATTGTATATGTAAAGTTATTGTATCTAATAAAATATCTGCAATTTAGTCGACTTCTTTTCAATGAGCAAGTAGATCTGACATCGTAAATCAAAATTCATATATTATTGACATCTTTAAAATATATACACAATACATTAACATATCTGAGGAAAGCGAATGAGAGTACATGTTAAACCTATTTTCAAACTTAGAAATACACACCTAAAACATGCGCCAACAAATTACAATTATTAGAAGGAAATGATATGAAAAATGTAACAAAAGTTTTGAAATAAATAATCTCCATGATGTCTTTGCTTTCTCAGGCGGCACATCTTCCCACAAAGAGTTTCAAGTATAGAAGGTTCACTTTAGACAAGTCGGTAGCAGTATAAAAGCGATCTCCTAGCTATGTTTGTGATTTTTTCTCCACAGTCTATTTTGCTAGATTAAATGATAGTCGACGTCAAAAAGATAAGTCAAAACAAAAATTAACGAACAAATTTACCACAACTCTTTACCCCATCATAAATTAGTAACAAATTCCAAATATTCACATTCGAAGACCATTTTAGAGCACACTATCTCTATATCTTTCATATAAAGCAACAATTCCATCAACATATCCGCGTTTGGTAGGCTAACACCTAGTAAAGATGAATGAGATAGAAAAAAAAATATAAAAATAATTAAATTAAAAGTTCAAAAATAATAAAATCTTTGATTATGACTGATCATTTGTTTTGCTTAAACTTATAACCTTGTAATTGTAATATTAGGGAAGATATTTTTTAAAAGATCTTCGTATTAATTTTGTTTACAAAGACATGTGGAAAAACATAAGAACAAAATAAATACAAATGAACTGAAAATAAATCAACAACTTTCCGGTCCACTCAGAACGGGTTAGTCGAAACCCTAATTCAAAATACAAAGGAAAAAACAGATTAGCCGCCACCAGCCGACCCAACACAGTAGGAATGAACTTTCGGATTTCATTTTAGGGTCAGTTCAGTTTACATGTTTTGGAAGCAAAAATTTAGTCTCATTCAGATATTGTAATAGTTCAATTTGGTGGCGGTTCGGTTTCACTCGGGTTTGGTCGGATATAGTGACATATTGGAAATATGGTTAAACTCCAAAATACATATCTAAGTTCACAATTTGAATGTTTTTGAAAACTTACATTGACAAAGACTTTGTGGCATGATTAAAAAGTGGTTGTTAAAAAAGGAAAAATTCCATAAAAATACCCCAACTAAATTTTGCTAAGTTTTTTAACACCCAAACCATTTCGGTACCTACTTTAATATCTCAACTAATTATTTTACCAATTTTAATACATAAAATTTTAAAATTGTGCTCATTTTAATACCCAAATTTTATTTTTTAATCAAAAATACTAATAAGTTCAAAATAAATTGAAAAGTCTCTAAAATCTTTAATTTTTTAAAAAATTCCCACTTTTATTTTAAATTATAGGAAAGAAAGTAACTAAATTATGGAGAATGATGCATAATTCTATACAAATAGAATTTTTAGAGAATTATTGTATATTTAGGATTATGGTTTATAAATTAGGATAATAAGAATTTTTGTTGATAAGTAGTATTCTTTCGAATTTTTCATCAATAGGTTGCATTTGCAAAATATTTCTTTAAGAACTATTATTTTGAAAGTTTTCATTTTTATACACATGTACATGTTCTGTGATCTCATCACTTAAAAGCGTACAAGCATTTCACTGCACGTTGTAGGGTCAGGCCAGCTCCTTAATCTTTTTTTTTTCAATAGAAAAGTCTTGTAAGCTTTTGTTGTCATTCTATATATTTCCCACGCTGTCCGTACAACCGATGACTTTTATTAAGAACTAGTATAATGATAAAACTCCATCGGTGTACCTGGTCGATTAGCTGGTCCTTGGACTATCCAATTATTGTTCTAATTAAACTATGATTTTTGGTAGATCGGCCATATCACATGATCATAACACATGAGTATATGTCTGTCGAATCTTTAACCGCACCATGTTACAGCTTCTTTTTTTTTACATCGATCACGTGATGTCTTGCGCACACGACATATTAGCGACATATTTAATGTAGTAGTGACTAATGAGAACAATTGGTTCGAATAATGCATAATACGACATAGATCTCCAGCTGTAGAGACCACTGTGAATCTAATATTAATTTACTCGATTTATTCCAGCTGTCGACCATTATGATTCATTTTCTTTTGGACGTGAACAATTACTCATTTTCTTTCTTTTTGTTTGTCTTAATATACCACAAAAGTTTGTGTTAAAAAAAAAAACAAAAAAACCACAAAAGTTATAATGAAAACTGAAATTTCCACTTTGTGGTTGAGTATATATTTGCTTTCATATTCTTGTTCAAGTATATATAAAGTTAAAAGTATATATAGTATTCTATAAATTTAAATTATATACGTAAACTATCTTATAGAGAAAATCAGTGAATATAATTGGTTATATAGTTTTCACTAAAGTTGAAGTATATATAAAGTTAAAAGTATATATAGTATTCTATAAATTTAAATTATATACGTAAACTATCTTATAGAAAAATCAGTGAATATAATTGGTTATATAGTTTTCACTAAAGTTGAAGTATATATAAAGTTAAAAGTATATATAGTATTCTATAAATTTAAATTATATACGTAAACTATCTTATAGAGAAAATCAGTGAATATAATTGGTTATATAGTTTTCACTAAAGTTGAAGTATATATAAAGTTAAAAGTATATATAGTATTCTATAAATTTAAATTATATACGTAAACTATCTTATAGAAAAATCAGTGAATATAATTGGTTATATAGTTTTCACTAAAGTTGAAGTATATATAAAGTTAAAAGTATATATAGTATTCTATAAATTTAAATTATATACGTAAACTATCTTATAGAGAAAATCAGTGAATATAATTGGTTATATAGTTTTCACTAAAGTTGAAGTATATATAAAGTTAAAAGTATATATAGTATTCTATAAATTTAAATTATATACGTAAACTATCTTATAGAAAAATCAGTGAATATAATTGGTTATATAGTTTTCACTAAAGTTGAAGTATATATAAAGTTAAAAGTATATATAGTATTCTATAAATTTAAATTATATACGTAAACTATCTTATAGAGAAAATCAGTGAATATAATTGGTTATATAGTTTTCACTAAAGTTGAAGTATATATAAAGTTAAAAGTATATATAGTATTCTATAAATTTAAATTATATACGTAAACTATCTTATAGAAAAATCAGTGAATATAATTGGTTATATAGTTTTCACTAAAGTTGAAGTATATATAAAGTTAAAAGTATATATAGTATTCTATAAATTTAAATTATATACGTAAACTATCTTATAGAGAAAATCAGTGAATATAATTGGTTATATAGTTTTCACTAAAGTTGAAGTATATATAAAGTTAAAAGTATATATAGTATTCTATAAATTTAAATTATATACGTAAACTATCTTATAGAAAAATCAGTGAATATAATTGGTTATATAGTTTTCACTAAAGTTGAAGTATATATAAAGTTAAAAGTATATATAGTATTCTATAAATTTAAATTATATACGTAAACTATCTTATAGAAAAATCAGTGAATATAATTGGTTATATAGTTTTCACTAAAGTTGAAGTATATATAAAGTTAAAAGTATATATAGTATTCTATAAATTTAAATTATATACGTAAACTATCTTATAGAAAAATCAGTGAATATAATTGGTTATATAGTTTTCACTAAAGTTGAAGTATATATAAAGTTAAAAGTATATATAGTATTCTATAAATTTAAATTATATACGTAAACTATCTTATAGAGAAAATCAGTGAATATAATTGGTTATATAGTTTTCACTAAAGTTGAAGTATATATAAACGTACGAATACATTTCATATTTTAAACACTGATAATTTTTTGTGCACATTTTAAACAATGAATACTATCTAAGTATTAAGCCTTTCTGGCATTCAAAAAGCTCTAAAAAGCTCACGCTTGAGTATTGACATGCAATGGTAAGCGAAAGTTTTATAAAGTCAACGCAGACGAAGGTAGATGTCAAAACTCATCGGCCAAAATCGAAGTCTGAAATTTTTCTGCCCTAAATAACAGTTCAAATATAATTAAAAGAGATACAGTAAAAACTTTATAAATTAGTATATGATAAATTAATAACACAATAAATTAACAAGTTTATTTTTAAATATTTTTTCAAACTGATATTTTTGGAAAGTTTTCATTTTATAGAGAATTATTATAATCTGCTATTTTTGGAAAGTATTTTTATTTTATTTATAAATATGATAATCTATTATAAAAACAAAAGTAGCTAAACAATTATAAAATCATTTTAAATTATTCATTGTTTTTGTTTTACGCATTTTAAAATTTTACTATCCATTTTTTGTTATTAGAAATTATATATAAGGTGATGAGTAGAATAAACAAAAATAATTACTTTTACTACTGTGTTTAGTTGGTTGAACTGTATAAATGTTTCATTTCACTTAAATCTGTTTATGAATTTTGTTTCCAATTAGTATCCAAATAGTTTAATGGACCCTCTCCTTAAATCTACAACCCTACATTTTTATGTTTTATTTTTTTCTTAAATCAGCAGTTTAAAATTTTTCATATTTTAGATAAAAAACTTCAACTAATCGGGACCCATTATCTAAATATTCTTTTTATCTTACTTATATAAGTTTTGATGTAAAATATTGTAAAATGTATAACCAATTAAACTGATTCAACAAATAATAGCTACAAAATGATTTGGAAATATAATTGTAGATCTTTGTAACATTATGTCTAATTTGGTGGAGTGTGAAAGTCGTGTTGACATTGGTAGCGTGGTATAATATTTGGGCGTTTACTAATTTTCTTTGGGTCTTCGAACTAATTGTGTTGGGTTGTAGGTATATGGTTTTAGATTTTGTGTTATTTTTGTTCCAACAGAATTGTAAAGTCATTATTAGTTAGGACATTGTTTAACTTCCTATTGATTTTAATGTTTTATTTTATAGGATATTACAAATAAATTGTGAACTTCACATTGTTAGATATTTTAGTTATGTTTTTAAGAGTGTGTTCAATAATAAAATGAAGGAAGTTACGATTAGTTTTAAGTATGAGGCAATTTTGGTTGCCTTGCGGTTAAAAGATCATGTAAGATTTGTATAATTGTGTTGAAGATTCTAAGAACTTCCAAAGCTCTGATTGTTGTATGCTATATTTGCATTTGGAAATAATGCATATGATAATAGTATTTCGTGGGAGGAGTTGATTCTAGGAAATGAACTAAAAGAAGAATTAAATGCGATGAGTTATTTTGTTTGCTCGGAGAAGAAGTGTTGAGGTGACATATTTGATACTTCGTGGACTTTAAATGGTGTTGAAGTTGTTGGCCTTTAAAACTTCCAGTCCATAATGGGGAGGTTACTGTTCTTGTGTTATGGGATTGCAAAATTGGTAATTTTATTTTAATATAAGTATGTTTGTAGAAAGAGTTTGGGCCTTACCCACGAAAAAGAGTAATAACTGTCAGCTTATTATCATTAGATCTTCTTAAAAGGCCATGTTCACCTTTATCGAAGAAAGAGTGATATTTGTTAAAGAAACATAAGTTCAGATAATATCGTAGTGTTTTGATACTTTGTCTAAACATCCAAGATGGCAAAGGGCTTCATAGTGGTAAGTGGTAAGAGACCTTACCAAGCTTACTGGCTTGAAAGGTAATGCATATACTAACAATGTGTATGTTTAGACAGTCCCGTCTCATTAGTGTACAATATTCTCATCGTTTGTTTTATGTTGAGAACCAAAGACATAATCACTTTTACTAAACCAAATGAATTGCCGCGGCTAGCTTGCACATAATCAAAATAGAGATTATGCAAGAAGCATCGAAAATGAAAACAAAAACTGGATTTGTTTGAATGCTCTCATGTCATAATTTCTTTCAAAACAAAATTTGTAGAAATATGTTATCAGCAGAAAAGGTCGTAATGTAAGGAACAGTATATGGATTGTTCTTCATCTTGATCTGTCTCATAATTTAAGGAGCAGTATACCGAAGAGTTTATTAATAACACTATGATAAGTATTATGAGAAACAAAATAAAGCATCTCGATGTATATAAATAAAATCATGTACACAAAAAGAATTGTTAGGAAGAATGCCTGTTAATTTTTTTATGACAAGACCAACGTCTTCTTACCATCTTTGGTGTTGTAATGATAAACTCGTTAAACAACAACTCTCATGGTGCTCAACTTCTTTTCTTCATCTCTATCAATCGAGTCATCATCTCAACGTAAGCCTATGAGACAGACTTTCACTATCCTATTCTTCATGACATTTTTCCCAACAATATCATTTCTATGGTAGTCACTAGTCATCTTCTCTTACTTGGCTGAAGAAGATAACGATGATTCGTATACATATATAAATTGTTCAGACATACCTCATAAAAGAGACCCTCTTGAATAATTTGTTTTATACTACTGATCAAACACCAATTAACAAGACAACACACAGTTTAAATTTGATTTAAGGCAAAATCAATAAAACGAACAAGACAGTCGAATTCATGGTTGTTCGCCACGTGTTTTCTCTCGATCAACTCCTTTTGCTTCTCCGCGAGCTTATCCAAAGCAGACGAAACGGCGTCGCTTCCACCGATCAGCAACCTCGTGACAATCTCCGGATCCGTCTCGAACCGCGCCGCCTCGAACTCCTTCCTAGCGTTCTCTCTCAGCGTCTCTCCACAGGACTCCCCTCGAATCCGTCCACGTGTAGAACCGAGTCGCGCGCAATATGTCCCGGTACAAACTCAGCGCCTCGCGGCGCGTGCTCGTCAGACGCCGCCTGTTCAGATACTCGGCCTCGTCGTCGTTGATCAGCGGTGGTTTCTCTTTCTTCGCGAGGTGTCTATCCAGGAGCTCCTCCATCGTGTCTGGACCTTCGTGGAGGAGCCGTATCGTCGATAGAGCGTCTCTCGAGAGATCAGATCTATACGATTTGACAGGTTTCGCCATTTCTGAAGCTTCGAAGCCATCGGTATTGAGAGAAACTTCGTCGTCTCCGAGTGACGACGACGGCAATAACGTTTCCGGATGGCAAACTGGGCTCTAAAGACTGTTGGGCTTGTTCGTACGGATTTATGGGCCCTTATAAAGCCCATATAATTTGTAAGCATAGTCAATATTCATACTATTGTGACTCGCATAGTGAAGCTAGCTACTTTGCCTTGCATGTCCAACATCCAAGCTAGTCCTTTAAGTTTAGCTCTTTGTGAACCTACACTTTATCATATACATAATCTTTTGTTTGTCGTTGCAATCTATGTTCTTTCCTGATGTAGTCCTAAGCTGACAAAGGACCAACAATATCCTAGGATCAAAGTGGTGGTTTGTCCAATCGATCTAATCGACTCTAAAACCGGCTGGATCGAAGTGATGATGATGATCTCGGACAAAACAGGGTGTGGACTGAATCCACAAACAGCCTCAATCGCCAATCAAAGAGCCTAGTGAAACCACACAAAGACACAATGACTTTGGGGAAAAAAAAACTAAGAGGTTTATTAAATTTTGGGTAAAATATTTGTGTGTTACAATGAAACAACTAATGAGCTTATATAGTCTCAGTAAAATGATTCAGAAAGCTAAATAAAATGAGAAATCATGCTGAAATTAAGAAAACTAGCCGTTAGGCTTTTAAGAGAGAATTTCGGCCAAAATGGAAATGTGTTGAGCTGCTTGTATCTGGACAACTTTGGGAGCTTCTGGTTGATGAAACAAATCGCCATATCCAAGCTAAGAGTGAAGAAATAGAGTCTTTGGATTTGCATGCAAATCGGGTCCAAAGATGGTTAGTATTGCCTTTTTTTTATTCCATGTAATCTCAATAATCCAATACGGTCTGGTGCATGGTAGAAACCTTCCAACTGGTCTTAGATGTAATGAATGATCTCCTGGTCTCCACACGTGAGTTTGAATTGCACACTTCTTAAGCAAAGAATGTATTTCCTTAAATAGAACCAGTTCGGATGCAGTGTAGGTAGACTGACTTGTAAATGGTATATCTCCTAAACCATTAATCCTTTTGGTATAAAAACCAATTCGCCGCGTGCTCTAGTTAAGTTGAGAATTTAGAGCAAGTGGTTACACGGTTAAACTTCTCATGGTTGCTGAGATATGTTTCTTTGAATGAACCTATGTCGCTGCTTGTTCCAATGTAGCTTGTATGGTTGATCTCCTGAGTTGGTGGTCCTGCTACTTGCTTGAGGTCCTCATCATTTCCATCTCTTGCCTAATAGTCTTTTTCAACTCCTCCACAATACAACACACTTTTGTTGTATTAAATCTACCAAACCTACATGAACTTTGAACTTGAACTTGAACTTTGAATATGAACTATGATATCGCCGCCAGAACAAGAACCAGAAGATGTGAGAAAACAGTCACGTGAGAAACATGCAATGAGTTAATGAAAGAGCATGATAGATTTCAAGGTTTGTTATTTAGAAAAGATTTTAGGCTATTGAATTTACTGTGGGTTGGTTCGGTACGTTTTTGTTTGGTTTACCAACCCTCTTTAATAAAATTGAAGTTTTGGACATGGTTTCGCTCGTTGATATATTTGGAAAAATACTATTATAACCAAAATTAATAAGCATACGTTTTTCAGTTTATTTTTACTTTATCTTTGTTTGTTTCAAGTTTATTAAAAGTTCGGATATGTCACCACAAGTGAGCTGTTATCTATGAGCTGTTGTTATCTATGTATATGCAAGTACTGGCGCATTGAAGTTAGACTTTACCTTTGTTAAGGGCTGAGACTTGAGAGAAAAGTCCAGCTTACTGGAGACTGATGGTAAATGTTAGCTGCATCTGTTGACTAGCAAACCAGGCAAAATAAGTACTAGTAAGTAGTATCAAATTGTTACCCCTAAACAAATATTTCGCATGATTATTGAATGCTCCCAACTACTACTATACGAATGCCTCGGAACCATCGCAGTATTAACTTGTACCAGACATACACCAAAATTAATTAGGTAGCTATAGCTTACAAAATAAAATAAATATAGGTGGTTTAGGTTTAGCATCGTGTTTGAACAACAATAATACAAGTGTTCAGTTCTGAGCAGCGGACACCTCTGCATTGTCTCAATAGTTTTTTGTCTGTTTTGTTTTGGTCAATTTTTGTCTGTTTTGTTTCTGTCACATTTTCGCCGTAATTTACAATAATTACGAGGTAAATATTCTTCGATTTTTTGTATTTTTGGGACCACGGACTATAATACTATTCGACTAATCACACGGAAAAAGTAAACCATATGATGTTAACCAAATCCGACCGGGGTTTAATACTTTCAACGTTCAGTGTCCATTTCGATTTTTGCCTGACTATGGATTCAGAATATGATTTGGTAATTAAATTCACGTAAAAGATAACAAAATCTTATTACAATACATTTTTAGTTTCCTGTCCCTGCTACAGTTTCAGGATTTTTTGGATTGTAGGAAACAAAACAAAATTTGAACTTGCTCCAATTGATTCAATGCATTGACGATGAGTTCCAACTTCTACCTTACCATATGCCTGATTATTTTTTGCATGTGGGTCCAAACTAATCACCACCGTTTTCAAAGTATTTTTGGATTATTAAGGCCCACATTAGAGTCTAATTAGTCATTAAAATTAAAAGGAAAGCTTACTTTCCCATTTAGCTAGTAGTAACAAACAACATGCATTAAACATTTGATATCTATATAAGTCGGCCGTATAAAACACAAAGGTCTTTCTTTCCTTTTAGCTCACATTTGACCAAAACTCCTCCAATCCAGACATCATCGTTGACTTTTTCAAACTTGTGTTCCTCCTCTCTCTTTCCTTTCTTCAAACATCTCATATAACACAACACCAAGAAACAGAACAAGAGTTCCTCTGTTCCTATCTTCAATTTTCGCTGTGAATCAATCAATGGACAGTAAACACCAAACTTCAACTTCAAAACCAAAGAACAAGAACAAGCTCTTGAAGATGCTTCCCAAAGCTATGTCCTTCGGACATCGCGTCCCCGTTTAGTCCCGGAAGAGATCTCCACCACCACCACAACAACACGACGTCGTCTTCTTCCAACAAAGCGTATTTCTCAGGCCCTATGGTCCCTTTGGTTCCCAAAGCAGCTCGCGTCCGGAGAAACAAAAGCGACGCCGTTTGAGCGAACCCACTTCGCCTAAAGTCTCCTGCATCGGACAGATCAAGCGCGTCAAGTCAAAACGCTCCTCCTCCCTAAGAAAAACATGATTCCCAAGATCCCCAAAACGTCGTCGTCTTCTTTAGCCAAAGGAGATGAAAAGGTCGTGTTTCGATGATCAAGCGTCTCTTCTCGTTCTCCTCGGCGGCTGGAGGTGGAAACTCATCAAGAAAATCACGTCCCGCCGCGGCCACTGAACATCCGGTCACGGTGGTTTCATCCGCGGCGGTGCCGTCGTTAGGTCAGATGAAGAAGTTTGCGAGCAGCCGTGAAGGTTTAGGAGGGTTTGATTGGGCGGTTGAGATGAAACGGGAGGAAGCATCTCCGGCTGATCGTGGTTACTATTCCGATGAAGAGAGTGATTACTTGAGAGACGATGATGATGAAGAAGACGACATAATAATACCGTTCTCAGCTCCGTTGATGAGTTTGAAACCGAAGACAGAAGTTAACTTGTGGAAGAGAAGAACCATGGATCCACCTAAACCACTTCATCTTCAGACCTAATGATTAAAAACTCTTTTAAATTTTTTCATCTTTTTCTTTCGTTATATATATAAGTTACTGCAAATCAAATCATATAACGATCATCATTACACTGTGAATCTGATGATTATCATTTTTCTTATTTAGTTAAGTTATGTGTGAATACCTGTTTGGGTTCAGTTTTGATAAATGCCACAAGTGAAATCTCTATCTCAGACTACCCTTCTTGCAACTACGATTACAAATTATTATTTTTTCTATTGGTGACAATGTGTATGACAACAACCGATATCTTCCCACCACCAGAGTGTCCATATATTAAATGTAATTCACAACCATATTATTGCTTATTCATTTCAAAATCTTCAATGGGTAGGTACAAATCAATTTATCTTACCGAAAAGTTAAAATTGCGCTCCAATTTCTAGGCCTCGCATTTGTAAATAAACATGAAATTCGAACCCAACTCAAACAAACAAATAAACAAATAAATTTACGATTGGAGTTATAGAAATATCCAAATTAATTTTGCTAGTATTTTGGATTTACTGTACTAACCAAACTCAACCGGTACTTATAAACTTCTTAAACTAGAACTATCTAAAATGTTCAACAAACCGGACTTAAAATATAAATAATGGCTAAAATAATATTTAAAATCTAGATAAATATTCAGTTTCGTATCTACTTTCTCTGATCTGTCTGAAGCGGTCTCTAAACCTTTGCTATGGCCAGCTCTTTAGTTTCAGGCCACAGAGTTAAGGAAGGAGTTCCAGGTTTTTGTAGATTGGGAGTTAAGAGTGGTGCTGCCGGCTTCGGTTAGATGTGCTTCTTTCATTGCACAGTGTGGTTAACCTTGGTTAACACAATCTTATGTTGCTTCAGGTCACCCTAGATGGCTGGATAAGTTCTTTGTTAATGAAAGAAGCATCTCTGGCCAAATAGAGTAGAAGGGTATATTTTGAGTGGTTCTTTTGGAGTTTGGAGGTATATGGTGACTTTAGTGTTCTTGGTAGTTGTTTGAGGTTGATGATCCTTTTTTTTGGTGATCCTGATGGTCTGTCATCTTTGAACTTGTTAAGATGTATGTTTCTTCAATCAATATATATCAATTTGGGAAAAAAGATAAATATTCAGTTTCATGTTTTTTCGTACAACTCTTAAAATACAAGAAATTGAAATGAGTTTGAATTCGAAACATATCTTAGAGATATATTTTGATCAAAAAACAAATCTTAGAGAGATATATTTTCCCAAGTCCAAAGTATTTTTAACTAAATTCAAGCCAAACATCTATAAAATTCAAATAGCTTTCTTTTAAGCTTAGGATATTCCAAACCCATTAAAAGACTTAGACTAATTCTAAAAGGTGGTGCGATCCACGGATGAACTCTCGTTACTCGGATTGAATAAGGTTTAAAACATGGTTTCATATCCTCATGACCTAACGTGAAATGTAGTAAGGTACCTTCAAACCTGAATTACTTAGCACCTTGAATCCGCCTACCAATAGACCACGACTTTATAGTTAAATTCAAAAGTAGCTAAGAATATGAACCCAAAATATCATAAATCCCGATCGGAACGGATACTAAAGAGTTGAGGACTACCAATAATTTTACGTGCCTTCAAAGATAAGAAATAAAACACAAAGCAAAATCAAACCAAGAATCACATGCGTTTTTCATATTAACCGGTCTCGGATGGTACAAACAAAACCCACAAAAGCATTTCCTTTCAATAAATCGAGTTTTGATACAACTTAATAAGTGACACGGACGCCTGAGTACCGGAGAATCTCTCAATAAGTTCTCCTTTACCGGAACCAACATACCGCCCACAAATATCACCGTTTCTAATGAACAAGAACGTGGGCACTTCGATAACATTCATGTCCTTTAGAAACTCCATACAGCTATCGTTCTCGTCCCCGTTCATTCTAGCGAACACGATGGTCTCCGACATCGACCGGGAAAGCTTCAGCACCGTCGGATAAACCTTGACACATGGCCCACAGTGTTTCAGACCGACGTCGAGTACAATCAGCTTGCCTCCAGTACGGTTCTCATCAATAAGCTTCTCCACATCAGCTCGGCCGTGCAGCTGCACAACCGCCGAGTGGCTGTCTCCGTAATATAGTACGTCCCCCATTAGCTGGTCCGGTCCAATACCTGCCAAATTAAACCGTTATCTAAATGTCAGCCACTATACTAAATGTTATTCCCTCTATTTCAAAAATATATATCTCGCAGTTTTTTGTAAAAAAAACATATTAACTTTTATTATTATTATTATTATTTGTGGTTAATTATTTTCCATAATTTTACTCAATAACAATTCAACAAAATGTCTTAAAAATGAAAAAAAAATATTTTTTTAATAAGAATTATTTTATATAACTTCTATCTTCTTATAACTGAGGGAGTACTAACACTAACTTCTTGTGTACTTTCTTCCCCTTAGTTCGAGAGATTTTGTCTAAAGGAATCATGAATATCATCTTTAACCAAAGGTTTAGTTCCAATTTACTAAATATTTTTGTCGGGATTAGTTTATCTATGTTAATCAGTGTATAGGTAATTAAGGGGTGATTAGAGTTAACCTTCTTCCTCGTGTATTTTCTCCATGCTCTTATAAAAGCTGAAGTGAGGAACTTTCTCGATCTTCTCTCTCCGACAAAGCTCTCTGGTCGTTTCAGACTCATCACCCATGACGAGCAAGAAATCGACGTCGTTACATGTCCTGCTCAGCTCCACCATAAACGGATATATCTTGTTGCTCTGATCACTCTTACTCGTGGCAAACTCCACAACCACAAGCTTGTTCTTGGCCTTCTTAAGCGCTTCGTCGAACTCCTCTCCGCTGTGAATCTTTTGCACTTTCTCGTCATTCACCGCCGGTGTACCCACCTTCCCCGGCGATGCCGCACCGGCCTTGACCTTCACGGCTGAGAAGCTTCTTTTCGAGGGATTTTTTACCCATCTCTGCTTTAGGATCAGTGAGTTGGGTTTGGGGTCGAAGAATACGAAGGAGGAGGTTGAGGCAACGGCGGATGTTGGCCGTGGAATCACGGTGGTGATTCGGTTGGCTGAGAAGTTAGCGACGGTGGCCATTGTGAGTGTGTGACTATTGGTTAGAGATTGGTGAATGGTATAATGTGGATAGATGTTATGTTTTTAAAAGGACTCAATAATTCATGTCCACTTATTTTTAATTGTGTGGCTTCTGTTTGCTTTCGATTAGATTTTTTCTATGGACCAAACGAATATGTGATTTTGTAGCGATTGCTGGTTCTTAAAAGATATTGACGTTATTTTGTTTACGTTGTTGCATGAAGACAAATATTTAGGAAATTTCCATAGCCAGCCAGGTAAGACTAGTTTAACTGGTTGATTGCATAGAGTCAGGGCTGTTCAGTATGGCAAAAAGAACCGTCTTAGAACCAAACTAAAATAGATAATATGGTTTGGATTTGGTATATCTGTCTAATAGAATGAATATGATTTTTAAAAAGTAGGATTTGGATATGGTTCGGTATATAAGATAAACCTAATAAACCTGAATAAAACCGTCGAGAAAATAGAAACATGTAAATATGTATATATTTTATAACAGCATATGAAAATCATAAGTTAATTTTTTGCTAATAACTATTACCATATTTTTTACACTAATAAAATAGTCCCGATTTGTAAAACACTTGAACTATAATTAAATAACAATTCATCGCAAACATGCTTCTTATTTTCTTAGTCTTCTTTTGATCTTTTGTTTTAATTTAGCATTGAAAATGAAATAAAGATTATAAATTTGATGATAACAATTAGTGAAAATTCTTCATAATTTTTTATCTATAAACTAATAAAGTTTTGTGTTTAATAGAAGAAACATTACTTTGATGAAGCTAAATATGAAAGAATATAATAACTTATTTTTGTGCTTCGTTGCTTATGTTTTTTTTTGCTTTTTATTTTTATTATCAAAATTTTGAGCTTTGATTTTAATTATAGATTTGATTATTTTATTAGATGATAGAAACATTTTTATTTTTGTTCTTTTATTTAAACTTATAATATTTTTAATAAATGAATGTGTTGACAACGAGACTAAAATTCATATAATATGATCCCAAAATAAAGAATTATGTTTTTTGGTATAAAACCGAATAAATCGAAAATCGACGGTATATAAATCGAACCGAACCGAAGTAAATATGAATTTAGAATGGTAGTTATATTTTACTAGAAATAGAAAACAGAAAAACAAACCAAAAACCGAACAGATATCGGATTGAACACACCTTCAGAGTATCAAAAGTTTTAAGATAATTCTTCAGCTCAGTTCGAAAGGTTTTTGACATAACCATGTACACGTGTAATACTATCAACCTCTCGCTCGAATAACACTACACATATAGTATGATGGAAACAGGCTAATAAAGTATAGGCCTTTTAGCCCACATTAATCAGTAAGCCCATTATAGCCTCGACCCAAACTCCTTTTAATTAACAAAATTTGTAATCAATAGTCAATACATAAAAATCTGGTATTAATATTGTAGGCACGTTCAAAAAAAATATTGTAGGCTAGATGTGGCCAAAGAAAACTCAAAAACTTATTTTAATGGAATGAAACTTTGAACAAAATAAAGCATCGTTTTCTAAGGTAATACGTCGTAGTGCGTGTGCGACCACGATGAATCCACTACCGTAATGCGACAAACCATTAACAAAAAAATCAAAATCATAGAATACATAAAAGATAAAATAAATCAGACGGTTGGCAACAAAATAAACAAATCGGACAGCCCACAACTCCCACGACCACGCACGCACTTACCAGCTACCACTACTGTCTAAACCCAACGTGGACACCTACTAACACATCCTTACTCACGAAACTACCAACCCTTTTACTTTTAAAAGTTCGAAAGGTAAACACTACACGTGCTAATCCCCACTAACGCCGGCGCAATCTACGGCAGATCTCAACCGTCTATCTATTTTTATCTTACAAAACTCATCAAACATCATCAGGTCCGTTGTTAACCCAATCAAATTAAATATACGTAAAATTTAAAAGTACAGTGAACACCAAAGTGATATTAATACGATTTTTTTAAAAAAAACAAGATTCTTAAAAGTCAAAATAGGAAACTGGAAAAAAAAAACAAGCCTTTGTTTTTGCATCATTCAGAAGAAGTTTTCTCTGGTTTTCTACAGAGAATCATATGCATCGGCGAGAAGATACCAGTCTCGCCACCTCTAGACAAGTAATCAGCAGTCTTAAACAACATCTCATGAACATCAACGGTTCCTTTCGGAGCGATCCCGACAGCAGACAGAACCACAACCACAACATGGTTCCTCCAGTACGCAACCCGACCCATCTTAAGCCTGTTCCACCACGGTTTAGCGGGCGGTTTAGCCAAATCCTTCTCTTGCACGACCTCGAACCCGACTTTCCTCGCCGTCGCAGCGATGTCCGAGTACTTTCTCATACCGGGAAGAGCGTCTCCCCTCTCGATCCCTTGAATCACCTCCCTGTGCTCTTCGTCGTCGTCTCTGTACTTATCCGTCGTGACCCACTCGTACGAAACGTACAAAGATCCGGGCTTCATCACCCTGTAGATCTCCGCGTACACTTCCTCCAGCTTGGGAGCGTGACACGTGGCCTCGATGGAGTAAGCCCCGTCGAAGGAGTTATCATCGAACGGCATTTGTAAAAAATTACCGCAAACGACGTCGCATAGATGGTCCAAGCCCGCTTTTTTATTGTGGAGCTTGGCCCGTTTCACTTGGTAGTCGTTGATTGTGATTCCGGTAACATGGGCCTTCGAATGGGCCGCGATGGCTCTCATCGGCCCACCGACTCCACCCCGCGTCTAGGATCTTTGCCCCGGTTTGACTTTGATGAGATCCACTGCCATCTCTTCGTGGATCCTCGTGGCGTCCTTGTCGGATTTGCCCGGGATGGAGGGGGAGAAGTGGAAGGACTGTCCCCATCCCCACTCGTAGATGTCGGTGACGAGGTTGTAGAACGTGTCGACGAAGTCGGGGACTTTCTCGGCGGTCTCGATCTCTTTCGGTTTGCGGAAGAACGACCAGTATTGGTTGTAGTTGTCTTTGACGTTCTCGGCGGAGATGGAGCCGCCGGAGATCTAAGGCTCGTTTGCCCTTTCGTTCTGCTGGACCTAAGACGCAGACGAACCAGTAGATGCCGCCGGCGACTAGGGCGGCGGTGCAGTAGAGCGTCACCGAGTCCATCACTGTTTCTAAGAGAGAGAGTTTACAACTCTTTTAATTGTGATCGGTTTGATGGGTTTTATATTGCAAAGATGTATGGAAGGAATCTTTTAATAAATTAACTCCTTTTAAAATATTAGTACAAAATTGGCTTAACGGAAAATTTATGGCCCATAGCGGCATAGCTAAAGCATCTCGTAAGTCTTCGCTTCTTGGTCCGCTCATACCTTGATCCTTTGATCCCCGATCGAGGTCTTCCTCTCTCCTTTCAGACCATTAGTATTATATCTTAGAAAAAGAATTTAAAGTATTTTAATAAAATTATTTATGTGATTGAATTTTAATATTTACAAAGAACCAGTTAGAAATTGACATATTTCTCAGTAATCTTTGTGAGTTTGAAAATGAAAATTACTTTTAGTTTTCTCATTTTATTATTAAGATTTTTAGATGATTTTTGAATAAAATCCATTAATAATTCTGTTGTTCTTGATTTTTTGCTTGCTATATATTCTTTCCGTTTAAGAAAAAATTGATTTTTTTTTGAAAAATATGTTTTCTTTATATTTTTAATGGTAAACTATAAATTTTAAAAATAGTATTTATATTTATCAAAATTTTATTGGTTAATATCTGTTGTAAATAGTTAATTAGCAAAATAATATTTTTTTTATAAATTTCATATATCTATATATTATTAAAATCTAAATTAATAATTTATATAAGTACAGAAAATCGTACTGTTTATTTTTTTCATAATAAAATCTATCTTTATTTTTTCTGAACGCTTCAATATATTATTAATAATATTTAGTAAAATGATATATAATACAACATGTAAATTTCATACACCAAATAATATAATAAAACAATAGAAAACTTATTTTTAATTTAAGTAATGTATATACAGTAAAAATTTAAATTCCTTAATTCTAATTTTTATCATTTGACATGAATGGAATGATATATTTATTTCATCAATTCTAAAAATAGATAGATAAAATATAAAGATAATTATTTCATAACAAATTTGGTTATGAATAAATGGAATGAATTTATTTAATTTTGATGTATTATGTTTTTATCATTTTATTTCCACAAATTCTTTATTGTTTTACCCGTTACAACCTGTGGATAGGATGGATGGCATTACACGAAAATGGGAAATACGGTCCATCAGTTACCAAGTAGGCGGGTTTATCCAGATAGGAAAAACCACCAGTATCGTTTGGACCCACAGTGGATATACTCAAAACGTTCTGTTGGAAAGTACGGTGTCCACCAAAGATTAAACATTTCTTATGGAAATTGGTATCAAGGTGTATAGCAGTTAAGAAAAATCTGCTGGCGAGATGACTACAATGGGATATATGTTGCGCCAGATGTGGCGCTTCACAGGAATCAATAAACCATGTGTTTTTTGAATGTCCTCCAGCGCGTCAGGTTTGGGCCCTCTCACAGATACCATCAAATCCTGATATCTTTCCGACTGGCTCCCTCTTTACAAATATGGACTATCTATTCTGAAGAGTACTCCCAAAGATAGATGATCATCAGTTTGCGTGGATACTATGGTATATTTGGAAAGAAAGGAATAACAAAATTTTTAGTAATGTAGACATTGATCCCAGGGAAACCCTCAGATATGCGGAAACAGAATCAAAACTTTGGGTAGAAGCACAAGTGTTGAACACACAGAGGACAATACAACATGTTGAGGTTTCAAATTTACCTTCAATTCGAGGGTGTTGGTGTTTTACAGATGGGTCTTAGAAAGATACGGAAGTTTTTTCAGGACAAGGTTGTATAGTACCTTAGAAGGCTTTGATGGTTTGATGGAGGCAATAAATGTTAGGGCTAGTCTTTCCCCTCTTCACTCAGAAGTGGAAGCACTCCTTTGGACAATGGAGTGTATGAGAAACTTACGTTAGTTTCGGGTCACGTTTGCAACAGATTATTCTCAATTGGTGAAGATGGTTTCGGAACCAGAAGAATGACCCATTTTTGCAAGTTATTTGGAAGACATCAGGATCCTTCAAAAAAGTTTCTTCAGCTTAGAGATCATTCATGTATCACGAACATAGAATTTGAAAGCGGATAGTCTGGCACGAAGTGCCAGGAAACAACCGTCTTTCGTTGTTCATGTGGATACGGGATTTACCAGAGTGGTTCGCAGAGTGCATAAGAATATGTTTCTAAGTTGATGAAAGAAAATTAATAATCTTGTTGCAGCCATAGTTTTTTCAACTCGTATAAACAATATAATTTTATCAACCAGTATAAACATTTTTTTAAAAAACCACAACTAATATAAACATATTCAAAGATAATTCTGAATATAGAACTTAGTTGATAACCAGCTCAATGCCATGGGCTAATGATTAGTGCTTCAGCGATTACATTCAAAAAGTTAGGGTCGGATCAAAACCCGCCCCGGTACTTATTGACATCGAAGGAGAGAGAGTCCAAACTAGTCCAAACCATCGATCACGTGATGTTTTTGCGCACACAACATATATAATTCAGTAATGACTAGTGAGGACAAGTTCGTTATAGATGCCCAATTTGTATTCTCTTATGAATCTGATATTAATTTACTCGGTTCAAGGTGATGTATACAAGAATCTTTTTTTTTTTGGAATTTACGACATTCTTCTAAGAAGGAAGGACAAGTATGATATAAAAGCCACGTATCAAGTGGTTTCCTGGTCTCTTTGTATACATAAAAAGCTAAAATTTACGGATTCAAGTGGTAAGTCTATATAAAAGTTTTAAATCATGAATTTCATGATTCATGATCGGAGCAGTTTTTGTTGGTAATTTGCCAAGGCCTTGAAAATGGTAGTAGTTTTAAGAATATGGTAAGTATCACACAAACTAGAAATATTTCCAACCATGCGAGGCCTGAATTGTATTCGTTTAAGGTCCACTATCGTAAATAGGCCCTGCTGGACCTCTTAAATACTCGTACGATCTGACTGAAGTCTTAATGTGGTAAACATAAGTTCAGATAATATCGAGTGTTTTTGATACTTTGTCTAAACATCCAAGATGGCAAAGGGCTTCATAGTGGTAAGTGGTAAGAGACCTTACCAAGCTTACTGCTTTAAGGTAATGCATATACTAACAATGTATGTTTAGACACCGCCTCATTAGTGTACAATATTCTCATCGTTTGTTTTATGTTGAGAACCAAAGACATAATCACTTTTACTAAACCAAATGAATTGCACGGCTAGCTTGCACATAATCAAAATAGAGATTATGCAAGAAGCATCGAAAATGAAAACAAAACTGGATTTGTTTGAATGCTCTCATGTCATAATTTCTTTCAAAACAAAATTTGTAGAAATATGTTATCGCGAGAAAAGGTCGTAATGTAAGGAACAAGATATGGATTGTTCTTCATCTTGATCTGTCTCATAATTTAAGGAGCATAATTGAAGAGTTTATTAATAACACTATGATAAGTATTATGAGAAACAAAATAAAGCATCTCGATGTATATAAATAAAATCATGTACACAAAAAGAATTGTTAGGAAGAATGCCTGTTAATTTTTTTATGACAAGACCAACGTCTTCTTACCATCTTTGGTGTTGTAATGATAAACTCGTTAAACAACAACTCTCATGGTGCTCAACTTCTTTTCTTCATCTCTATCAATCGAGTCATCATCTCAACGTAAGCCTATGAGACAGACTTTCACTATCCTATTCTTCATGACATTTTTCCCAACAATATCATTTCTATGGTAGTCACTAGTCATCTCTCTTACTTGGCTGAAGAAGATAACGATGATTCGTATACATATATAAATTGTTCAGACATACCTCATAAAAGAGACCCTCTTGAATAATTTGTTTTATACTACTGATCAAACACCAATTAACAAGACAACACACAGTTTAAATTTGATTTAAGGCAAAATCAATAAAACGAACAAGACAGTCGAATTCATGGTTGTTCGCCACGTGTTTTCTCTCGATCAACCTTTTGCTTCTCCGCGAGCTTATCCAAAGCAGACGAAACGGCGTCGCTTCCACCGATCAGCAACCTCGTGACAATCTCCGGATCCGTCTCGAACCGCGCCGCCTCGAACTCCTTCCTAGCGTTCTCTCAGCACGTCTCTCCACAGGACTCCCCTCGAATCCGTCCACGTGTAGAACCGAGTCGCGCGCAATATGTCCCGGTACAAACTCAGCGCCTCGCGGCGCGTGCTCGTCAGACGCCGCCTGTTCAGATACTCGGCCTCGTCGTCGTTGATCAGCGGTGGTTTCTCTTTCTTCGCGAGGTGTCTATCCAGGAGCTCCTCCATCGTGTCTGGACCTTCGTGGAGGAGCCGTATCGTCGATAGAGCGTCTCTCCGAGAGATCAGATCTATACGATTTGACAGGTTTCGCCATTTCTGAAGCTTCGAAGCCATCGGTATTGAGAGAAACTTCGTCGTCTCCGAGTGACGACGACGGCAATAACGTTTCCGGATGGCAAACTGGGCTCTAAAGACTGTTGGGCTTGTTCGTACGGATTTATGGGCCCTTATAAAGCCCATATAATTTGTAAGCATAGTCAATATTCATACTATTGTGACTCGCATAGTGAAGCTAGCTACTTTGCCTTGCATGTCCAACATCCAAGCTAGTCCTTTAAGTTTAGCTCTTTGTGAACCTACACTTTATCATATACATAATCTTTTGTTTGTCGTTGCAATCTATGTTCTTTCCTGATGTAGTCCTAAGCTGACAAAGGACCAACAATATCCTAGGATCAAAGTGGTGGTTTGTCCAATCGATCTAATCGACTCTAAAACCGGCTGGATCGAAGTGATGATGATGATCTCGGACAAAACAGGGTGTGGACTGAATCCACAAACAGCCTCAATCGCCAATCAAAGAGCCTAGTGAAACCACACAAAGACACAATGACTTTGGGGAAAAAACTAAGAGGTTTATTAAATTTTGGGTAAAATATTTGTGTGTTACAATGAAACAACTAATGAGCTTATATAGTCTCAGTAAAATGATTCAGAAAGCTAAATAAAATGAGAAATCATGCTGAAATTAAGAAAACTAGCCGTTAGGCTTTTAAGAGAGAATTTCGGCCAAAATGGAAATGTGTTGAGCTGCTTGTATCTGGACAACTTTGGGAGCTTCTGGTTGATGAAACAAATCGCCATATCCAAGCTAAGAGTGAAGAAATAGAGTCTTTGGATTTGCATGCAAATCGGGTCCAAAGATGGTTAGTATTGCCTTTTTATTCCATGTAATCTCAATAATCCAATACGGTCTGGTGCATGGTAGAAACCTTCCAACTGGTCTTAGATGTAATGAATGATCTCCTGGTCTCCACACGTGAGTTTGAATTGCACACTTCTTAAGCAAAGAATGTATTTCCTTAAATAGAACCAGTTCGGATGCAGTGTAGGTAGACTGACTTGTAAATGGTATATCTCCTAAACCATTAATCCTTTTGGTATAAAACCATTCGCCGCGTGCTCTAGTTAAGTTGAGAATTTAGAGCAAGTGGTTACACGGTTAAACTTCTCATGGTTGCTGAGATATGTTTCTTTGAATGAACCTATGTCGCTGCTTGTTCCAATGTAGCTTGTATGGTTGATCTCCTGAGTTGGTGGTCCTGCTACTTGCTTGAGGTCCTCATCATTTCCATCTCTTGCCTAATAGTCTTTTTCAACTCCTCCACAATACAACACACTTTTGTTGTATTAAATCTACCAAACCTACATGAACTTTGAACTTTGAACTTTGAACTTTGAATATGAACTATGATATCGCCGCCAGAACAAGAACCAGAAGATGTGAGAAAACAGTCACGTGAGAAACATGCAATGAGTTAATGAAAGAGCATGATAGATTTCAAGGTTTGTTATTTAGAAAAGATTTTAGGCTATTGAATTTACTGTGGGTTGGTTCGGTACGTTTTTTGTTTGGTTTACCAACCCTCTTTAATAAAATTGAAGTTTTGGACATGGTTTCGCTCGTTGATATATTTGGAAAAATACTATTATAACCAAAAATTAATAAGCATACGTTTTTCAGTTTATTTTTTACTTTATCTTTGTTTGTTTCAAGTTTATTAAAAGTTCGGATATGTCACCACAAGTGAGCTGTTATCTATGAGCTGTTGTTATCTATGTATATGCAAGTACTGGCGCATTGAAGTTAGACTTTACCTTTGTGCTAAGGGCTGAGACTTGAGAGAAAAGTCCAGCTTACTGGAGACTGATGGTAAATGTTAGCTGCATCTGTTGACTAGCAAACCAGGCAAAAATAAGTACTAGTAAGTAGTATCAAATTGTTACCCCCTAAACAAATATTTCGCATGATTATTGAATGCCCTCCCAACTACTACTATACGAATGCCTCGGAACCATCGCAGTATTAACTTGTACCAGACATACACCAAAATTAATTAGGTAGCTATAGCTTACAAAATAAAATAAATATAGGTGGTTTAGGTTTAGCATCGTGTTTGAACAACAATAATACAAGTGTTCAGTTCTGAGCAGCGGACACCTCTGCATTGTCTCAATAGTTTTTTGTCTGTTTTGTTTTGGTCAATTTTTGTCTGTTTTGTTTCTGTCACATTTTCGCCGTAATTTACAATAATTACGAGGTAAATATTCTTCGATTTTTTTTGTATTTTTGGGACCACGGACTATAATACTATTCGACTAATCACACGGAAAAAGTAAACCATATGATGTTAACCAAATCCGACCGGGGTTTAATACTTTCAACGTTCAGTGTCCATTTCGATTTTGCCTGACTATGGATTCAGAATATGATTTGGTAATTAAATTCACGTAAAAGATAACAAAATCTTATTACAATACATTTTAGTTTCCTGTCCCTGCTACAGTTTCAGGATTTTTGGATTGTAGGAAACAAAACAAAATTTGAACTTGCTCCAATTGATTCAATGCATTGACGATGAGTTCCAACTTCTACCTTACCATATGCCTGATTATTTTTTGCATGTGGGTCCAAACTAATCACCACCGTTTTCAAAGTATTTTTGGATTATTAAGGCCCACATTAGAGTCTAATTAGTCATTAAAATTAAAAGGAAAGCTTACTTTCCCATTTAGCTAGTAGTAACAAACAACATGCATTAAACATTTGATATCTATATAAGTCGGCCGTATAAAACACAAAGGTCTTTCTTTTCCTTTTAGCTCACATTTGACCAAAACTCCTCCAATCCAGACATCATCGTTGACTTTTTCAAACTTGTGTTCCTCCTCTCTCTTTCCTTTCTTCAAACATCTCATATAACACAACACCAAGAAACAGAACAAGAGTTCCTCTGTTCCTATCTTCAATTTTCGCTGTGAATCAATCAATGGACAGTAAACACCAAACTTCAACTTCAAAACCAAAGAACAAGAACAAGCTCTTGAAGATGCTTCCCAAAGCTATGTCCTTCGGACATCGCGTCCCCCCGTTTAGTCCCGGAAGAGATCTCCACCACCACCACAACAACACGACGTCGTCTTCTTCCAACAAAGCGTATTTCTCAGGCCCTATGGTCCCTTTGGTTCCCAAAGCAGCTCGCGTCCGGAGAAACAAAAGCGACGCCGTTTGAGCGAACCCACTTCGCCTAAAGTCTCCTGCATCGGACAGATCAAGCGCGTCAAGTCAAAACGCCTCCTCCCCTAAGAAAACATGATTCCCAAGATCCCCAAAACGTCGTCGTCTTCTTTAGCCAAAGGAGATGAAAAGGTCGTGTTTCGATGATCAAGCGTCTCTTCTCGTTCTCCTCGGCGGCTGGAGGTGGAAACTCATCAAGAAAATCACGTCCCGCCGCGGCCACTGAACATCCGGTCACGGTGGTTTCATCCGCGGCGGTGCCGTCGTTAGGTCAGATGAAGAAGTTTGCGAGCAGCCGTGAAGGTTTAGGAGGGTTTGATTGGGCGGTTGAGATGAAACGGGAGGAAGCATCTCCGGCTGATCGTGGTTACTATTCCGATGAAGAGAGGAGAGGTGATTACTTGAGAGACGATGATGATGAAGAAGACGACATAATAATACCGTTCTCAGCTCCGTTGATGAGTTTGAAACCGAAGACAGAAGTTAACTTGTGGAAGAGAAGAACCATGGATCCACCTAAACCACTTCATCTTCAGACCTAATGATTAAAAACTCTTTTAAATTTTTTCATCTTTTTCTTTCGTTATATATATAAGTTACTGCAAATCAAAATCATATAACGATCATCATTACACTGTGAATCTGATGATTATCATTTTTCTTATTTAGTTAAGTTATGTGTGAATACCTGTTTGGGTTCAGTTTTGATAAATGCCACAAGTGAAATCTCTATCTCAGACTACCCTTCTTGCAACTACGATTACAAATTATTATTTTTTCTATTGGTGACAATGTGTATGACAACAACCGATATCTTCCCACCACCAGAGTGTCCATATATTAAATGTAATTCACAACCATATTATTGCTTATTCATTTCAAAATCTTCAATGGGTAGGTACAAATCAATTTATCTTACCGAAAAGTTAAAATTGCGCTCCAATTTCTAGGCCTCGCATTTGTAAATAAACATGAAATTCGAACCCAACTCAAACAAACAAATAAACAAATAAATTTACGATTGAGTTATAGAAATATCCAAATTAATTTTGCTAGTATTTTGGATTTACTGTACTAACCAAACTCAACCGGTACTTATAAACTTCTTAAACTAGAACTATCTAAAATGTTCAACAAACCGGACTTAAAAATATAAATAATGGCTAAAATAAATATTTAGGATATTTAAGAATACTCACGGATATCTCATCCTTTGGATTAATACAAATAATCTTAAAAATTTGATACAAATTTGTTTTGTAAAATATTTTTTACATGATATAAAAGATAAAAATTTAAAAGTACAGTGAACACCAAAGTGATATTAATACGATTTTTTTAAAAAAAACAAGATTCTTAAAAGTCAAAATAGGAAACTGGAAAAAAGAAACAAGCCTTTGTTTTGCATCATTCAGAAGAAGTTTCTCTGGTTTTCTACAGAGAATCATATGCATCGGCGAGAAGATACCAGTCTCGCCACCTCTAGACAAGTAATCAGCAGTCTTAAACAACATCTCATGAACATCAACGGTTCCTTTCGGAGCGATCCCGACAGCAGACAGAACCACAACCACAACATGGTTCCTCCAGTACGCAACCCGACCCATCTTAAGCCTGTTCCACCACGGTTTAGCGGGCGGTTTAGCCAAATCCTTCTCTTGCACGACCTCGAACCCGACTTTCCTCGCCGTCGCAGCGATGTCCGAGTACTTTCTCATACCGGGAAGAGCGTCTCCCTCTCGATCCCTTGAATCACCTCCCTGTGCTCTTCGTCGTCGTCTCTGTACTTATCCGTCGTGACCCACTCGTACGAAACGTACAAAGATCCGGGCTTCATCACCCTGTAGATCTCCGCGTACACTTCCTCCAGCTTGGGAGCGTGACACGTGGCCTCGATGGAGTAAGCCCCGTCGAAGGAGTTATCATCGAACGGCATTTGTAAAATTACCGCAAACGACGTCGCATAGATGGTCCAAGCCCGCTTTTTATTGTGGAGCTTGGCCCGTTTCACTTGGTAGTCGTTGATTGTGATTCCGGTAACATGGGCCTTCGAATGGGCCGCGATGGCTCTCATCGGCCCACCGACTCCGCACCCCGCGTCTAGGATCTTTTGCCCCGGTTTGACTTTGATGAGATCCACTGCCATCTCTTCGTGGATCCTCGTGGCGTCCTTGTCGGATTTGCCCGGGATGGAGGGGAGAAGTGGAAGGACTGTCCCCATCCCCACTCGTAGATGTCGGTGACGAGGTTGTAGAACGTGTCGACGAAGTCGGGGACTTTCTCGGCGGTCTCGATCTCTTTCGGTTTGCGGAAGAACGACCAGTATTGGTTGTAGTTGTCTTTGACGTTCTCGGCGGAGATGGAGCCGCCGGAGAGATCTAAGGCTCGTTTGCCCTTTCGTTCTGCTGGACCTAAGACGCAGACGAACCAGTAGATGCCGCCGGCGACTAGGGCGGCGGTGCAGTAGAGCGTCACCGAGTCCATCACTGTTTCTAAGAGAGAGAGAGAGAGAGAGAGAGAGAGAGAGAGGGTTTACAACTCTTTAATTGTGATCGGTTTGATGGGTTTTATATTGCAAAGATGTATGGAAGGAATCTTTTAATAAATTAACTCCTTTTAAAATATTAGTACAAAATTGGCTTAACGGAAAATTTATGGCCCATAGCGGCATAGCTAAAGCATCTCGTAAGTCTTCGCTTCTTGGTCCGCTCATACCTTGATCCTTTGATCCCCGATCGAGGTCTTCCTCTCTCCGCTTTCAGACCATTAGTATTATATCTTAGAAAAAAGAATTTAAAGTATTTTAATAAAATTATTTATGTGATTGAATTTTAATATTTACAAAGAACCAGTTAGAAATTGACATATTTCTCAGTAATCTTTTGTGAGTTTGAAAATGAAAATTACTTTTAGTTTTCTCATTTTTATTATTAAGATTTTTTAGATGATTTTTGAATAAAATCCATTAATAATTCTGTTGTTCTTGATTTTTTTTGCTTGCTATATATTCTTTCCGTTTAAGAAAAAAATTGATTTTTTTTTTTGAAAAATATGTTTTCTTTATATTTTAATGGTAAACTATAAATTTTAAAAATAGTATTTATATTTATCAAAATTTTATTGGTTAATATCTGTTGTAAATAGTTAATTAGCAAAATAATATTTTAATAATCAAAATTTGTTATATTTTAAAAATATGTGTGGAAGTTTTAAAATATATATTAAACAAAAACAGAGAGAGCATTCTTTTGGAGTAAGTTAGTGTTTTGGGGCTCAACCCATCCCCAGGTCTAAAGAAAGCTGTCAATAAATACTCTTTGAAATAATAATTGTTCACCCTACAATGGATATTCCATGTCCTTCACAAGAAAATGTTAACGCATAATTTCATTTGTAACTCCTAATTATTGATGATAACTAACTACCTAACGCAATTATGCATAAGGCACAAAACTATGTAATTAATGTTTGTCTATGCAGAATGGGAAGATGCTGCCAAAAGTCTTGTTAGGCCTTTGCTTCGACACATTTCATACAATTCAATCACTTTATGTTTTGCTTGTCAAATTTTATAGTCATAAATAAAATTATGGAGGAATGAAATGATGTAAAATGACTTATTCTATTAATTCTAATTTTTATCATTTGACATGAATGGAATGATATATTTATTTCATCAATTCTAAAAATAGATAGAAATATAAAAGATAATTATTTCATAACAAATTTGGTTATGAATAAATGGAATGAATTTATTTAATTTTTGATGTATTATGTTTTTATCATTTTATTTCCACAAATTCTTTATTGTTTTACCCGTTACAACCCCTGTGAAATGAAATGTAATAAGATGAATGAGATAAAACGAATGAGATAGATCAAAAAATGGAATAAATTAATTCTATTTAGCTTTCCTCAAACTAAGATAAAATGTTTCTTTTGGACTTGTTTATATTTTAATGAAATTGATAAAAATGACTATTTCACTTCATCATGTTAAATAGTAAATAAATTAATTGAATTATTGAATAAGCAATTCCACAATATTACAATCCAGTTAAAGTATAAATACTTTTGAATATAAATGTCATGAATTCAATATTATTTATCCGCTAAAACGCTTTAAGATGATGAGGTTATGTGCGTACTTCGTAGAAACACCATTTACCATTCATATATTCAGATATGCATTTTTGCTTGTTGGTGGACAAAATATCTAAGATGTTTTCGTTTAGTTATCTTGAATACACATGTATGTTCTGTGATCTCATATACTTAAAAGCGTACAAACATTTATTGCCAAAAAAAAAAAAAAAAAAAAGCGTACAAGCATTTCACTGCACGTTGTAGGGTCAGGCCAGCTCTTTGATCTTTTTTTCTATAGAAAAATCTTGTAATTTTTGTTGTCATTCTATATATTTCCCACGCTGTCCGTACAACCGAGGACTTTATTAAGAACTAGTATAATGATGAAACTGATGGAGTGTACCTGGTCGATTAGCTGGTCCTTGAACTATCCAATTATTGTTTCTATTAAATTATGGATTTTGGTAGATCGGCCATCTCACATGACTCGTATGATCATATCACATGAGGATGTGTCTGGCGAATCTTTAACAGCACCATGTTACAGCTTGTTAAATTTTTTACATTGATCACGTGATGTTTTGCGCACACGACATATTTAATGTAGTAGTGACTAGTGAGGACAATTGGTTCGTATGATGCATAATACGACATAGATCTCCAGCTGTAGAGACAATTATGAATCTGACATTAATTTACTCGATTTATTCCAGCTGCAGACCATTATGATGCATTTTCTTTTGGACGTGAGGATTGGTCATTTTATTTCTTTTTGTGTGTTCAGTATACCACAAAAGTTATAATGAAAATTAAAGTTCTATACTTTGTGGTTGTGTATATATTTGCTTTCATATTTTTTCAAGTATATATAAAAGTTCAAAGTATATTAGCATTCTATAAAACTAAAGTATATATGTAAACTATCTTATAAATAAAATCAGTGAATATAGTCGGTTAGATAGTTTTCAATAAGTATATATAAACATATGAAAACATTTTATATTTTAAACATTGAATACCTTCTAAGTATTAAGCTATTTTGGTATTCAAAAAGCTATGAAAAGGTCACTGTTGAGTATTGACATGCACGGGCACTGGTAAACGGAAGTTATATAAAGTTAGTGCAGACGAAGATAGAGTCACACCCTAAAACTCATCGGCTCAATCGAAGTCTGACATTTTATTTACCCTAAATAACAATTTAAATATAACTAAAGATAAATATAGTTTAGGATTTTCGCCTTATGGTTGGGAGAGAGGCTGAGTTTAAGGATTTTAAAAGACTTTCACGAAAATATAGTTTTTCCAACTCGTATAAACAATATAATTTTATCAACTAGTATATACAATTTTTAACCACAACCCATGGACCACAACTAGTATAAACATCTTCAAAGATAATCTGAAATATATAACTTGGTTGGTAACCAGCTAGCTGCCTCTGCCATGGGCTAATGATTAGTGCTTCAGCGATTACATTCAAAAGTTAGGGTCGGATCAAAACCCGCCCCGGTACTTATTGACATCGAAGGAGATAGAGTCCACACCCCGGTCCACACCAACAAAATCGAGTTATATGTTTGTTATATACTTTCTCTGCATCTTTAACCGCACCATATTACAGCTTGTATTTTATTTTTTGCATTGATCACGTGATGTTTTGCGCACATAACACCTTTAATTCAGTAATGACTAGCAAGGACAAGTTCGTTATAGATTGGCCCAATTTGTACTCCTATGAATCTGATATTAATTTACTCGGTTCAAGGTGATGTATACAAGAATCTTTTTTTTTTGAATTTACGACATTCTTCTAAGAAGGAAGGACAAGTATGATATAAAAGCCACGTATCAAGTGGTTTCCTGGTCTCTTTGTATACATAAAAGCTAAAATTTACGGATTCAAGTGGTAAGTCTATATAAAGTTTTAAATCATGAATTTCATGATTCATGATCGGAGCAGTTTTGTTGGTCACCAATTGGCCTTGGCCTTTAAAACTTCCAGTCCATAATTGGGGAGGTTACTGTTCTTGTGTTATGGGATTGCAAAATTGGTAATTTTATTTTAATATAAGTATGTTTGTAGAAAGAGTTTGGGCCTTACCCACTAAAAAGAGTAATAACTCCAGCTTATTATCATTAGATCTTCTTAAAAGGCCATGTTCACCTTTATCGAAGAAAGAGTGATATTTGTTAAAGAAACATAAGTTCAGATAATATCGTAGTGTTTTGATACTTTGTCTAAACATCCAAGATGGCGCTTCATAGTGGTAAAGAGACCTTACCAAGCTTACTTGCCAGAAGGTAATGCATATACTAACAATGTATGTTTAGACAGTCCCCTGCTCATTAGTGTACAATATTCTCATCGTTTGTTTTATGTTGAGAACCAAAGACATAATCACTTTTACTAAACCAAATGAATTGCACGGCTAGCTTGCACATAATCAAAATAGAGATTATGCAAGAAGCATCGAAAATGAAAACAAAAGCTGGATTTGTTTGAATGCTCTCATGTCATAATTTCTTTCAAAACAAAATTTGTAGAAATATGTTATCAGCAGAAAAGGTCGAATGTAAGGAACAAGATATGGATTGTTCTTCATCTTGATCTGTCTCATAATTTAAGGAGCAGATACCTGAAGAGTTTATTAATAACACTATGATAAGTATTATGAGAAACAAAATAAAGCATCTCGATGTATATAAATAAAATCATGTACACAAAAAGAATTGTTAGGAAGAATGCCTGTTAATTTTTTTATGACAAGACCAACGTCTTCTTACCATCTTTGGTGTTGTAATGATAAACTCGTTAAACAACAACTCTCATGGTGCTCAACTTCTTTTCTTCATCTCTATCAATCGAGTCATCATCTCAACGTAAGCCTATGAGACAGACTTTCACTATCCTATTCTTCATGACATTTTTCCCAACAATATCATTTCTATGGTAGTCACTAGTCATCTTCTCTTACTTGGCTGAAGAAGATAACGATGATTCGTATACATATATAAATTGTTCAGACATACCTCATAAAAGAGACCCTCTTGAATAATTTGTTTTATACTACTGATCAAACACCAATTAACAAGACAACACACAGTTTAAATTTGATTTAAGGCAAAATCAATAAAACGAACAAGACAGTCGAATTCATGGTTGTTCGCCACGTGTTTTCTCTCGATCAACTCTTTTGCTTCTCCGCGAGCTTATCCAAAGCAGACGAAACGGCGTCGCTTCCACCGATCAGCAACCTCGTGACAATCTCCGGATCCGTCTCGAACCGCGCCGCCTCGAACTCCTTCCTAGCGTTCTCTCTCAGCACGTCTCTCCACAGGACTCCCCTCGAATCCGTCCACGTGTAGAACCGAGTCGCGCGCAATATGTCCCGGTATTAAACTCCAGCGGCGGCGGCAGCTCGCAGACGCCGCCAGATACTCGGCCTCGTCGTCGTTGATCAGCGGTGGTTTCTCTTTCTTCGCGAGGTGTCTATCCAGGAGCTCCTCCATCGTGTCTGGACCTTCGTGGAGGAGCCGTATCGTCGATAGAGCGTCTCTCCGAGAGATCAGATCTATACGATTTGACAGGTTTCGCCATTTCTGAAGCTTCGAAGCCATCGGTATTGAGAGAAACTTCGTCGTCTCCGAGTGACGACGACGGCAATAACGTTTCCGGATGGCAAACTGGGCTCTAAAGACTGTTGGGCTTGTTCGTACGGATTTATGGGCCCTTATAAAGCCCATATAATTTGTAAGCATAGTCAATATTCATACTATTGTGACTCGCATAGTGAAGCTAGCTACTTTGCCTTGCATGTCCAACATCCAAGCTAGTCCTTTAAGTTTAGCTCTTTGTGAACCTACACTTTATCATATACATAATCTTTTTTTTGAATTTACGACATTCTTCTAAGAAGGAAGGACAAGTATGATATAAAAGCCACGTATCAAGTGGTTTCCTGGTCTCTTTGTATACATAAAAAGCTAAAATTTACGGATTCAAGTGGTAAGTCTATATAAAAGTTTTAAATCATGAATTTCATGATTCATGATCGGAGCAGTTTTTGTTGGTAATTTGCCAAGGCCTTGAAAATGGTAGTAGTTTTAAGAATATGGTAAGTATCACACAAACTAGAAATATTTCCAACCATGCGAGGCCTGAATTGTATTCGTTTAAGGTCCACTATCGTAAATAGGCCCTGCTGGACCTCTTAAATACTCGTACGATCTGACTGAAGTCTTAATGTGGTAATCTTTAGTTCTAAGTTGGTTGTTGCAATATTCTTAGATCTTCCATTGATGCTATAGGTTCTTTTACTTCTTTTTGGCGGCCTTTAGGATCAGATAAGCGCTTGAGCAATATAGGATTTTAATTTCGATTGTAATCCAACTTTCATTATTCAGTTAATTGTTATTTACAATTTAGCAAAATAAAAAGATACACTACAAGAGAGACATAGAACACCCTTTATTTCAAATAAAATTTATTTTCATGGTACACTATCGTAAATAGGCCCTGCTGGACCTCTTAAATACTCGTACGATCTGACTGAAGTCTTAATGTGGTAATCTTTAGTTCTAAGTTTGTTGTTGCAATATTCTTAGATCTTCCATTGATGCTATAGGTTCTTTTACTTCTTTTTTGGCGGCCTTTAGGATCAGATCAGCTCTTGAGCAATATAGGATTTTAATTTCGATTGTAATCCAACTTTCATTATTCAGCTAATGTTATTTACAATTTAGCAAAATAAAAGATACACTACTAGGAGATATAGAACAACCTTTATTTCAAATAAAATTTATTTTCATGGTACACTATCGTAAATAGGCCCTGCTGGACCTCTTAAATACTCGTACGATCTGACTGAAGTCTTAATGTGGTAATCTTTAGTTCTAAGTTGGTTGTTGCAATATTCTTAGATCTTCCATTGATGCTATAGGTTCTTTTACTTCTTTTTGGCGGCCTTTAGGATCAGATCAGCTCTTGAGCAATATAGGATTTTAATTTCGATTGTAATCCAACTTTCATTATTCAGCTAATGTTATTTACAATTTAGCAAAAGAAAAAGATACACTACTAGGAGATATAGAACAACCTTTATTTCAAATAAAATTTATTTTCATGGTACACTATCGTAAATAGGCCCTGCTGGACCTCTTAAATACTCGTACGATCTGACTGAAGTCTTAATGTGGTAAAGATTTTGATGTGGAACATAGTTGATACTAGCACGGATCGGATATCCGCTTCCCAAAATTTTAGTATTTGTGATTTACTTCGATTTAATGGATATTGAGTTTTAGTATTTGCTTTGCTTCGAAAGTTTACGGATATTCAGATTTTTAGGATCGAATCGAAACGAATAACAAATCGAATCAAATTTAACGGATAAAATGCCCAGCCCTACTTGTTTCTAATCTTTAGTTCTAAGTTGGTTGTTGCAATATTCTTAGATCTTCCATTGATGCTAGGGCTGAGATTTTTGTCTGAACCGAATGGGCCGAACCGGATCGAACCGGTTTTTACGGTTTTCGGTTCGGTTCGATTCTTTGATTTAAAAAAAAAAAAGAAATAAAAATTTTAAAACCGAAAATATCCAAATATTTTGGAAAAATTATACCAAAATTAAGCGAAGATTTAAAAATTCGGTTATTAACGGAAATAAAATTGATAACCGAAATAAACTGATAACCGAACCAAACCGAAATTTCATACGGTTTATTTCGGAATTGTTTTTTAAAAACTTCGGTTAACCGAAAACCGACGATTCTGTTCGGTTTCGGAAAACCGAAGTCACAGGCTTAATTGATGCTATAGGTTCTTTTATTTTTTTTTATTTTATTTTTTTTGCGGCCTTTAGGATCAGATAAGCGCTTGAGCAATATAGGATTTTAATTTCGATTGTAATCAAACTTTCATTATTCAGCTAATGTTATTTACAATTTAGCAAAAGAAAAAGATACACTACTAGGAGATATAGAACAACCTTTATTTCAAATAAAATTTATTTTCATGGTACACACCCAAATGACAGGCCAGCAACTTAAAAGTACCACAGAACCAATGCCGTTACCACTAAACCAGTAAGCAAACATGACATAATCCTGCTTTATAATTCGACACACTCTTCCAAATTACAAATTATACTATTATGATTTGTGAATAATCATCATCTAGTCACAATTTAATTGACGGTAAGTTTTCCGACCATACCAGCTCCCTGGTGCGGCACACAATAGAAACCGTAAGAGCCAGGTTCTGTCAACGTGACCTCGTACGTCTCTCCCGCGCCATTGAGAAGAGCTTGCTCGTCCATAGAGATCTTGCTCGCGTCCACGCCACTAGGGATCTCGTCTTCGTCGAACACCACGTTGTGTGGGTACCCTGCGTTGTTCTTGAACACGATCTTCTCTCCCTTAGCCACCGTGAATTCGCTTGGTACGAAAACAAGACCACCATCATCAGATCCTAAGAGAATCTCAATGGCCATCGCATTCCCGGCCAAAGCGATGGAAGCAGCAGCTGCGACGGCCATGACGCCGAAATCTTTAAGAGAAGACTTCACGGAGAGCTTAGGCGCCGATGTGGAGGGGGATCTGATTGCGGTGCATACCGTCGTGGGTTTGGAGTTGACGGCGAGCTTGAGGCCGGTGAAACATGGGAATGCGACGGTAGCTGATGTAACTGACGCCATTTTGTTATGTTTTTTGGTAGTTTATGTTATCAGTACTAGAAATGAAATGGATATAATATATGATTTTATCAGATTTATATTACAACTTTGAAGTTTCTCCAAAAATGGATTGTGAGCCAAAAAAGGGTTTGGTGAGATTTTATGTGGTGATAAAATGAGGGAGAGAGAGGCAGTGTTATCTGCATGGAATTGCTGTGATTGGCTTGTTTTAGATGTTTTGGAAGGTGACATGGCATTGTTTGATAGTTTTATTTGACATTTCATAAGTAGAGACAAGCTTAGGAGACTTTGAACATTCCAGGTTTTTATTTGTAGCTAGCCAGAACTAATTTGAAGTCTCTGATTTTTTTTTTTTTTTTTTGTGCAACGAAGTCTCTGAACTAAGTAGAGCATTTCCAAAGGTTCTTTAAATATAATAAATAAAAAATAATAATATAATTTAATGTAAAAGAAAACAACAAATGAATGTATAAAATATCTCAAATTTTATTATTTATGTAAAAGTATTTTCAAACCAAATTTTTCTGGATATCTCAGTTCTGGAATCTATCTATCTATATATATATATATATATATATATATATATTCATTTATTTAAATAATTTTAATGAATATCATGGATAGATTCTATCTAATAATAAAAAAATATCAAAAGAGTTTTTTAATTACGAAATGAAATAGTCTAATAAAATATCAATTCCCAAACGGGCAGCTAATCTTGTCAAAGCCTATTTAGTAGCTTACAGAATGGGCCTTAATGGACTTAGTTTAGCATTTGGACCACTACAATAACGAAAAGTTAGAAAACCGGCAGGACGTTCGATTATACAAGAGATAAACGACGTACAAGAGAATAACTCCACCGTTTAAAGAAAATCACCTAGAAAACCTTCGCGTTTGTCTCGTCAGCAGCACTGATCCTTAACTTTTCTCTGTACTCGTTCAACTCCCTCTGGTACCTCTCCTTGTCCTCCAGTCCAATCTTCTGGTAAACCTACAAACAGAAAACCGCAATTTCCGATTAATTTACCGGTTTAATACAATTAATCATTGATCCCAAACCGGTTATTCAAATAATTTGTTACCATTCGTTCCTCGGCGGAGAGATTGCTCCACGACTCGCCGATGATCTTCGTAAACTCACGTTCCTTGTTTGGATATAGAGACTTGAGCTTGCAATGTTTCTCAGCAAAGAAGAAATTGTAACCGCTCCGGTTTGGTTTTGGGTAATTCGGGTCCTCTCTGCGTCTGCTCCTACGCCTTTTACCAGAACGACGTCGTCGCCTCTCTGTTTCCACATACGGTATAGCGGAACCGTTTGGATCAGCAACTGGCGTTGGTGGGCCGGGCTGGGCTGAGTGGTAAAGCACGCCATTAAGAATCTCTGAGCCCAACTTAACTTTAACCAGATATCCACAATCGAATTTGCCTTCGATTGTACCTATGGCTGTGAAACTCGACGAACCTGTGCCATGTATTCAAATGTCACATGTATTCATAATCTAAATTATATTAAATTCATTATCTTATATCTTCCGGTTTGGTCCACGTAGTCGGTTTATTATCCAACAAAATCCAAATAAATTTGCATCAAACATAATGTCGGTGGGACCATTGTGAACTATATAGGCTATATTTGAAAAGTATAGAGATAAACATAAAGATTTTACGACAAGTACGTAAAGCTAACAAGACAATCATCATCCTAGTGCCCCTAAATCTAAGTTAAGCATCTATATAATATTATAATCACTGATTAATTTTCTTAATAAATAATAAAAATAAAAGAGTAATATGTAAACGAACCTTGGCAAGGAGGAGGATAAGAACTAGTATATCCTATACTTGGAGGAGTGTATTCGACGAGAGCCATCTCCTTGCTCGTTGAAGGATCCTTGGCATGAAATGTAGCTGAGACAAAATGAAGAATAAGTTTAGAGTATAAGACACAAGTACGTGTTGTTTAGTATAAATGTAACACAAACAATCGTTGCTAAATAATTCATAGTTTCAAGATTATTACAGCAACCATAGAGATAATATAATGAATCAAATTCGGATAAAATCAATCGTGGACTCCCACGTACGTCGTAAAAAATGTGTCCCACGATTGAATCCACGACTTCATTTTTTTTTTTAATTATTTCAATAGTTTCAAGCTTATCAGTTTATTGGCGATGGCAAACAACAGGAACAAAAATATTGAAGTTTCTACTATTAGGGCTTAGCATCTTATAATTCTTTGGTAAGCATTTTATCAAGCAGTTGAATGAAAAGCGTATAAAAATGATTAATCCAAGTAAGTATATAATAAAAATGAGAATATAAACCTGTAGGATGAAGAAGAGGACCACGAGCATTGAAGAGATGAACTTGTTCGTAATGGAAGAGAAGATTGAGATAATGTTTCCTTAAGACAAAAGAGGCACTTGTTGTAGTTGCAGAGAATCTAAACACTCCTCCAACTTCCCTCCATTTTTTCTCTGTCACTACCTTTTTAAATTCACATGCATTTTCAAAAAACAACATTTAAGTTTGAGAATAAACTACTAGTTGTATTCCTTTGTATTGAAAAAGAATCAACACAGAAGTAAAGTGGTTGACCTTTTCGTAACCTCCCCTCCTCGTGACTTCCACATACAAAACATGCAAGTCCAGTTCTTTTCCACCAATCACAGGAATCCTTGAATAAATCATTTTTTTAAAAGAAAAAACGTATATAAAATAAGTAAAGTTGAAGATAAAAAGAACTAGGGTCTCAAAGAACTACATAAAAAGTAAGAATTAGAATGGTTACATGAATTTGGTGGACAATATGGAGTGAAACCGCCTGAGAGTATCCCAGAAGAGAGAAAGATCTTTCACAACATCCTCATGTGAAGCCAACGGTTTAGGGTACTCTTTCATCTTCGCCGGGGACGTTGCTGTCGTTTCTATCGTCGCCTGAGACGGCGTAGATTCGTTTCCAGAAGACATAATTTGAGAGAGAAGGGAATACTGTTCTTTTTTATAATTGTCTGGTCTCTCTTATTTGGTTTTGGTTTAAGGAAAGAAGAGAAAGATAACAACTCAAGATAAGATTTGTGATTAAATCAGAAAGAAAATATAAATTAAATTTTTGCTAGCTAAGGATTAAAAAGTAACGGACGTGAGGATTTGTCATTTTCTTTATTTTATGTGTTTTAATATATACCACAAAAGTTATAAGGGAAATAAAAATTCTATATACTTTGTAGTTTGTATATATCTTTGCTTTCAAACTTTTTGTTCTTATTTTCGAGGCGTTTTGAATGATGATTTGTCTGATGGTACTTATATGTATTAATTACTTTTTCACAGTTATTATTAATACTGGAATTATTACACCTCAACTACTTTATATGTTAAGCTTACGAGCAGTCGAATTTAGTCACATCTTTCTCTTTCCAACGTAATCAATAATTCAAGAAAAGTTCAAATCACTCGAGTCTTAATTACATGAAAGTAGTATACACCTTCGTGCATTTTTCACTTACCGGCAAGTTAATTAGATAGTACTTTTGAATAGACGACAAAAAAAAGATAGTACTTTTGAATAGAGTTTATTACTAGTTTCTTACACTTCAAAAAAATAATTACGTGCGTTATAAAAATCATGGCAAATTTCCATCTAAGTCGACTTCATATCTGAGAATATTGAAACAGAATCTCTGCACTTTACACTTGATACTTTACAACACAAAGTACAAACAATGTATAGGTGAAGCATTAACAACTCACAAGATCTTAAATACTCTTTATTTTAAAATATATAATGTTTCAGCTAAATATACATAATAGATAAAAAATAAAAAGTTTTAGTAATAAAAAATAAAAAAATCTAATTACTTATAAATAAAAGCAGGAAAATTGATTCGGTTTCATAATTTTCTTAAAAAGTTAGAGTGACAGAGAAATGTGAAAATATTTTATATTTAAAATAACATAAGTGAAAGTTATTTGTCACTGTTGAAAGTTATTAAGCTTTTTTGGTATTTAAAACCTCTGAAAATTTGAAAATTTGTCGCTGTTGAGTATTGACATGCATTGGTAAGCGAAAGTTATAAAGTAGGAGTACTTATTAGTGCAGACGAAGATAGGAGTCACACCCTAAAACTCATCGGTTCAATCGAAGTCTGACATTTTATTTACCCTAAATAACAATTTTAATTATAATTAAAAAGATAAAATGGTAAAAAAGTTATGTGCCTTATGGTTCGGAGAGAGAGGCTGACGTGCGTTTAGGAGATTTTATTGTTCTGCTCATATGTAACGTCACGTCTCTGCCCGTAGATTCGTTTCCACGTTTCTTCCTCTCAATCTTTATTCTTTAAAACAGTGTTCAAATAAAAAACCTCTGCTCTATAATAAAAGTAAATCTTTATATGACGGTGACATTGAGAGGGTTTGTGAAAAAAAAACATAATGATATAAAAGTTACAGGAATCGTTAACCAAAATTGTTGAAAAAAGTCATGAACACAAACACTGTTGACTCTTCAAACAAACTCTGAGATTAGTTAAACTAAAGTCATGGTGGCTTCGGAGGTTTTGACTTGATAGTTTTCATCATTTTGCTCTGAAACTAGGACTTGCACTGGCTCTGTTGTATCTTAAGTCTCACTAACAAACTTGTTCTGTGTTGTGTCCATTTCTGCCGTAGTTTAAGTCAGGATAGTTTCTATAGTTCAAGGAATGCAACCAAAGAGCCACAGATCCATATCTACGCTCTGCAGAGCCTATATGAGAATATATATGCTTCAATTTAAAGGCTTCAGCTTCTTCCTTGTATGCTTCCATCGACACTTCCTCATGACTGTCTTCATATTTTGTGTTGTTATAAGACGTGAAGAAGCACTCATCCAGGTAAAGTCCTACTTCTGGCGCCATTGGTACAGTTATATTCACATCTCTGATAACAAAATTTCAAGATTTTCAGAATCAACACCCGCATAAACTATACACTCTACAAGCTTAAAACCATTAAAAGAAAGAAAGAAAGAAAGAAGAAGCTTACTTGCTGAAAGCAGTATTGATAAGTGAATCAGGAGCACAGTTCCTCATGATAGCAACAGCAAGACCCATCATCTTCCGAATCTGATGAAGCATGAAGCTTTGGCCTAAGACTTCACACTTGATAAACTCAATCCCATCAAGATTAATGACAGTGTTTGCAGTGAAGGAAATGATGGAACGATTAGCAGCCGGGTCATCTGCTTTCATCCTTGTAGTAAAGTTATGAAAATTATACGACCCGACATAATAACTCAGTATCCTATTGAACCTCTCCTTCTCCTCCTCACCGTAACAAAACTTACTCAAAGCTTCAATCTTTACATCAGTTCTTAATGCACTTGAGTTGTTCGACAGAATGTCTGACTGAACATCTAATGATTTAGCATCAAAGTAATCGACTTTCAACTTGCCCATAACACCAGTGACCTTGTTCTTACGTCCTCGCTCAGAGCACTCGAAACACTTCACATACTCCTCTCCAGAACCCAAACTAGCCATCACCGCTTCTCTATCACGATGCGTGAACGGATCAAGAGCAAACACAGGGATCAGATACACATACCTCCTCCGATCACAGAACTTATAGGAGCTAAACGACGGAGGAACACGCTTGTAATCAAAAACCCTAATCTGATCAGGGAGATTAGCGTTGAGCCGATCCACGAAACCAGGTGGGTCAACGCAGAACCGACCGGAGACAACTTGTCCCACGGCGCTCACACCTTTATCAGTCCGCGCGCATCGTGTGAACTCATACTGCTTCGGCTTCCCTCGATCGATCTCTGTTACAGCTCCGGCGTGAAACAGAGCTTCTTCGAGCTCGCCTTCGATGGTTTTCGCGCCGGGGTTCCTTTGCATCCCTTGGTATCCCACACCGCAGAACGCGAAGATGATTGCGACTTTTCTCCGCTTGTCTCCGTCGCAAGACAAGTCGGTATCGTCGCCGGCGGTGGTGGCGGTTGTTGACATTTTGAGCTTCTACTTCTTCTTGGTTTTTGATTAGGAAGATAGAAATCTCGGTTTCAGGATCTAAAGTCTACATTTCTAGTGACGAGAACGCCTCCATGGTTCCAGACTTCCTTTGACACGACGGCAATGGCTTCTCCAGTTCAACACAATAGTCAAAACCTAGACGACGACCGATGCCGACCACGACGTCGTTTAGTCTCAAACCCCTTTAATTTCTTTTAGATATGGGCTTTATCTCTGGCCCACGGTATGACCCAAGGCCTGTTGGGCCTATTATTATTTTTTATTTAGATCTTTTGTTCTAGCTGGAAGCTGATTTGAAACTAAAGGACACGTACACACGACAAATAAATAAATGAAAAAACCTAAAAAGACATGTACTTGTCTTGCTCCGGTAATGATCATTTCGCTGTCTGTATCTTTTTTCTTCAATCTTTTAGAACTCTCTAAAACAGCTTACTGAATCCTTCTTTTCCAGATGAACAGAGACGGAGGAGGAGGATCTCGTCGCATCCGATGGCTGCTAGGTTTCGGATTCTTCGTTCAAGGATTCAGAGGCTTCCCATGGCTCGGAGCCAATTTCTTCCTCACCGACGAGCTCCGTGTCAATCCTTCGGTTTTGCAGCTTCTCCAGAACTCTGCGAATCTCCCAATGGTCGCGAAACCTATATACGGTGTCGTTTCTGACGCTGTCTACTTCTTTGGCCAGCACCGAGTCCCTTACATCGCTTTTGGAGGTAAATGCAAATACTATTTTCAACCCGATCGCAATCATCATTCAAGTGGGTTGGATTCTTTAAAACTGATTGAAAGTTGTTTCCTTTTAGATGATTAGACGTTTCTTTGTTGCAGCGTTGCTACAAGCAATCTCATGGCTTGCTATAGCTTTCTTGGCGAGATCAAATGTGTCGATCCTAGCTTTATCACTCTACCTTCTCCTGAGTAATCTCGGTGCTTCGGTAGTGGAAGTAGCAAATGATGCTATTGTCGCCGAAGCCGGAAAGCAAAAGAACTCTTCTGAGCTACCTTCGTTTGTTTGGATGGCTTCTTCTCTCGGTGGAATCCTTGGAAACCTCTTAGGTGGTCTCGCTATCAAAACGTTTTCCTCACAGTTAACGTTTCTAGTATTTGGCCTGTTAGCTCTTCTTCAGTTCTTTGTAACTATAAACATCAGAGAAAAGTCTCTAAACCTTCCGGAGAATCCATCACCTTCTTCTGGTGGTATCAAGAACCATGTCTCTGACCTCTCGCGGGTGCTGAGGAAGCCGGAGATCTCTTACTCCATAGCGTGGATGGCGTTATCGACTGCTCTGGTTCCTGTTCTGACAGGGACGATGTTCTTTTACCAGACAAAGATCTTAGAAATCGACGCTTCGCTCGTGGGAATCTCGAAAGTTGTTGGTCAGGTCGCGATGCTGCTGTGGGGTGTTGCTTACAACCGTTGGCTCAAATCCACGTCCCCGAGGAAACTGATCGCAGCCATTCAGGGAACGATGGCTGTCTTTGTGGTGTCGGATCTCTTGTTTGTGAGAGGCGTGTACAGGGAGTACCTGGGAGTGCCGGACTCTGTGTATGTGCTCTTCTTTTCGGGAATCTTGGAGACTTTGTTTTACTTCAAGAACCTGCCTTTCACCGTGTTGATGACAAGGCTGTGTCCTCGTGGTTGCGAAGGGTCTCTTATGGCGTTTGTCATGTCAGCTATTGCACTCGCATTCATAGTCAGCGGGTATCTTGGAATCGTTCTCGCTTCGTTTGTGGAAGTAACGGTTGATGATCACTCGGGGTTTGCTGGTGGACTGGCTGTAGAAACGGTCTGCGTTGTGATTCCACTGGTGTTCACCTCGTGGATATACGATGATGAGAAGGAAACAGAGGAGAAAAGCAAAAAGAAAGAATGAGTTAGTTAGTTAGTTATAAATCTGTGTGACATTTTTCTTTATGTGGTTTACTTTACAGTCGTGTGTGAAGCCTTTTCTTTGATTAGGCTTCATTTCATGCATACCAAATCCTTTGACGATTGGTAGTAGAAGTATATACTTTTGTACATCTGTGACTACTTTTGCAGTGATAAGTGATTTATTAGTGTTAATGGTTTTATGTTCATTTGATTGGGTTTCTTAATTTTTGTTTAACGATCGTTTCACATACAATACAAAGTTTTCTTTTGTGGGTTTCATGTTTCTTGGTGTCTAGATGGTTTTTCAGTCGACTGTGAAGAAGTTTCTTTTTTTTTTTTTAGAGACCCGCAAACTCAAATCCACAAGATTTCGAACCGAACCAAACCAAAGCAAACCGAATGGCCATTAGTCTCTGTCAAATCAAATTGGGAAAAAATCAGCGATACACATTTTGATCAAACAAGTCTGAAACAGAGAAAGAGAGATCTGTCGTCTCTCTATATATATAGAAAGTATGAAACTTTCAAACTCGCCTTCTTCAGGTAAAGTATAGTCATTGCTTTGTGTTACTTACGCGTTTCATAAGAAGGTGTAGACAATTAAGTAATCTCAAGAGCCAACGCGTGTCTTGAATTTTCTATTGGGAGGACGAAAAAGAGAAACAAACACAAACATCGTCAATCTATGGAGTTTCGTTTCTCGACAAAGTCCAAAAGATCTAAGAGATTTAAAAGTAAAAGAGTGGAAAAGTTTATTATCTCTTTCATTCTCCACTCAAAAAAAAAAAATAAAGATTCAACCTTTTTTCGAAGAAGGTATTGTATTCTTCTGCAAATTGGCTCATCATCTGGTAATTATCCTCCTGCGGAATCGAATCGTCAACTTTGGTTTTGCTCCGTTTGTTTCCTCTTCAATCTTCTTCTTCATTGTCACCTTTTTAGAAAAGTTTTATGTTTTGTGTGTGTTTGTGGCCATAAATTGTTCAGACTTTTTTTTTTTTTTTGGATTCTGATTCGTTTTTAGCTGTTCAATCTCTTCACGTTCTCTCTTATGGGCTATATATATATATATATATATATGCAGGTAGAGAAGCACATCTCAAGAAGACGCAGCAGTGAGTGTAGCTTCTTCTTATCTTTCCCTTTGGTATTTGATCTTTCTTTTGTTCCTTAAATCTATAAGGGAGGTTCTTGCTTTGTGTATGATCAGAAAGTTCAAGTCTTGTTTTAGGATTATATATATATATAATAATAAATCAATCATTCTTAGTTTTGCTATTATTGCACTCATTAATTTACTAGTTATGTTCTTTTTTTTGAAGTTTTAAACACTTGGTTATTTGTTAGCTGCTTCACAAACATATCATTCACTGTTTGGTCTCTCTCATATGGTTTCAATGTCAATGCAGGTAACTGTTAAAACTTGAACTCATTGTTGCAGCAATCAGTGTTTCGACATGGGCTACTATAACAATGTAAGTGTGCCCTTTCTACTTTCTTGCTTGCTATATAACACTTTTGTTTTTGGAAATTCTTCTTGTTGTTCCATCTTTAGTTGATGTAACTTGAATTGCAGGTCTTTGATGGATGCAATGACCAAACTGATATCGGTATGTTTAATTAACCTTAATCATCATGGATCTAATCTTAGGATTGAGCCTTGTCCATTAAGTCTCTTGCTTCTCTATATAATCAGGTGCGGTTATGCGTGATGGAAGGGAAGTCATTCTCCAGGTAAGCTGCTCATCTTCTTTTTAGACATTTAAGTAACTGTTCAATCTTTTCCTAAGAGGAACTGGATTTTCTGTTTCAGGCTTATAACTGGGAATCTCACAAACATGACTGGTACAGAAACTTGGACTCAAAAGTTCCAGACATCGCAAAATCTGGCTTCACTTCTGCATGGCTTCCACCACCATCTCAATCTCTTGCACCAGAAGGTTAAGAGGGGAAAAACTGATACTGAGACAGATGAGCTTTTATTGTACATTATACAGATAACCAAGTACTAACTTAAATGGTTATTATCGGCAATTGCAGGTTACCTTCCACAGGATCTTTACTCACTGAACTCAGCATATGGCTCCGAGCACCTGTTGAAATCCTTGCTTGGTAAGATGAAACAGTACAAAGTTAGAGCTATGGCTGATATCGTCATCAACCATCGCGTTGGCACAACCAGAGGACATGGTGGAATGTATAACCGCTACGATGGAATCTCACTACCATGGAATGAACACGCTGTTACTTCATGCACCGGAGGACTAGTGAGTAGTGATGATTCATCTTTACATGTTTTTTGAACCTCATTATCTTCTAAGAGAGCTAAAAAGTAAAACGTTTTTTTTTCCCTACTAACAGGGGAAACGAAGCACGGGAGATAATTTCAATGGAGTTCCAAATGTTGATCATACTCAACACTTTGTTAGGAAAGATATAATCGGTTGGCTTCGTTGGTTGCGCAACACGGTTGGGTTTCAGGACTTTCGTTTTGACTTTGCTAGAGGGTAAGAAGGTTTTTTTGATTAACTTGTTTGTTTGTTTTCTTGTTGTGTGGAGTTTCTTAATATGTGAAAATTTTGGAATGCAAACTGTGTGTAGCTATTCAGCACAGTATGTGAAGGAATACATAGGAGCAGCCAAACCGTTGTTCTCTGTTGGTGAATGTTGGGATTCTTGTAACTACAATGGTCATGGCCTAGACTATAACCAAGGTTACATAACCATTCTTCTTCTTCGTATACCTTTTTCAATGTTTTGACAAGTGGTTTTAGTCAATCAATACAACTCAGTGTTCTAAAAATCGGTTCAGACGGTAAATTGGATCCAAAAGAAACGTTCAAAAAATCGGTTTAGATGTTCAAAAAAAGTCTAAAGATTTCTTAAACATTGGTTTTTACTATTGGATGGGGTTGAAATTGTAACACTGTTTCTGTTTCCCTCTTTGTAGATAGCCATAGACAGCGTATAATCAATTGGATTGATGCCACGGGACAGCTTTCAGCTGCATTTGACTTCACAACTAAAGGGATTCTACAGGTAATATATACATTTGTTTGTTTCAGCTCCTGATTCATAGCTTCTTCATTTTTATTGAATCTCACAAGTCATTTGATTATACTACTACAGGAAGCTGTAAAGGGTCAGTATTGGCGTTTATGTGATGCACAAGGGAAGCCACCGGGAGTAATGGGATGGTGGCCTTCAAGAGCTGTCACCTTCCTTGATAACCATGACACTGGTTCTACTCAGGTTATGATATATTCTATGCATTTTGGTTTATAAACAGAGTCCACATGTTTGCTTACTTTGTTTTTTTGTTGTTGCTCTCATAGGCTCACTGGCCTTTCCCTTCACACCATATTATGGAGGTAAAGAAGTTCTCCTAACCAAAATAAAAAAACACAATCACTTCCTTGCGTTTCAAGTTTTCCCTATTAGAATGAAATGAAGATGTGTGTTTGTGTCTTTGTAGGGCTATGCATATATACTTACTCATCCAGGCATCCCATGTGTGTTCTATGACCACTTCTACGATTGGGGAAGCTCGATTCATGACCAGATTGTCAAACTGGTATGTTATTTTCACTTCAATCTCTCCGGTTAATGTATGGAACCACGAGCTGGTGTTTTTTCAATCTGTTCTAAAACATGTCTTCTTTGTTCATTTGACAGATTGATGTTAGGAGGCGACAAGATATCCATAGTAGGTCAACGATCCGTGTTCTGGAAGCAAAGTCTAACTTATACGCAGCCATTGTTGGTGAGAAACTGTGCATGAAGCTTGGAGACGCCTCTTGGTGTCCTTCTGGTAGAGAGTGGACTCTAGCAACAAGTGGCCATCGCTACGCCGTCTGGCACAAGTAACCTTCTGGCTTTCAGAGTCTCGAAGGTTCTGGTCTTCAGAGTCCATATAAATAATTCACTTTCTGTCCTGGATTTAACTATATAAATAATGTACACCACTTACGTCTTCATGACGCATGACGCCATGTGTCACAAGTTATATACATATGTTTACTTTATAAAGTAAGCACTATTTGTGGGTTGACTTTTGTTGTGTTTCAGAAGAATCCAAGATAATACCCAAAAGAATTGATCTGAAAAGCACATGATGATGTAAATTGCAAGGGGTTTGTTAGTAGGATAAACACCTATGTAACTATGCAATAGTCAAAAGACTCAAAACCATATAAACTCTATAAATTAATAATCAATAAATTACCAAACACAATATATTACTCTCTGTTTCAAAATAATACATGTTCGAGATTTTGACATTTTTAATAAAACATATTAAAATTTAGTTATTAATGCATAGTTTTTGTTATTTTATATTCACTATATTTTTAAACCAATAAGATTTCAAGAAATACAATTAATATTTTGAAATTCACAATTTTTCATAATTAATTGACAAAAATGCATTGAAAATGTGAAAAATACATCTTTTTAAAAAGAAAAAAAATTTCCTAGAACATACATTTTTTAGGAACGGAGAGAGTAAGTATTATTTTTGGTTTCAAATTAAATCGATTTAAATTATGACATAAATTAATAAAATAATAATAAATATTTTAAAAAACCCCATAAGAAAATATAATTTTATTAAAATTATAAATTAATAATTTATATATTCTTTTTTATATAAGTACGAACAAAATATTATTTTTTGTTTTATATTCACAATTGAATTATCTCTATTTTTAACATTTCAATATATTTTGATTATACTTATTAGATTTATATTTAAAACCACATTTAAATTCTTTGAAATATATTCTATATACACTAAATAATTTAATGAAAAATAGAAAAGTTGAATTTTAAAATTAAATTGATGTATACAGTAAATTAAATTTTTATAAATTAATAAATATAGTGGTTCCAACATTATTAATTTATATAGTTTCTACTAAATATATGTATATATTCTTCTCAAAGGATAAAGAGAATGCTAAAGAATTACAAAATGATAATACGCGACTTGTTGGTGGCCACTAGAGTAGAAGTGTAGAACTAGAGAGATCGTATAAAGCAGTTGATGTGTATATTATATAGTCATAGGAGTTCATGATTCTTGTTTTGAAATTTTAACAACAAAAGCTCAATACCCTTTTTTGCCTTGCAGCATATCATCATGTCTTATCGCTTGAGGTTTGACCCAACACACACTGTCTTTTCCAACTAATATTCTTATATATATATATATATATATATTTGACTAGTTTTGAATGCTGTTTCAATCTTATATATATGTGTATATATATTAAAAATTTGGGAACTGCATTAAGAGCAAAATCGAATCAATCATGAACACCATTCTGGTTTCACGTGACATGCGGTGTTAAAAGATCCTATACTATTGTTTTCTTCTTCTTATTTGTTTAGCGGCCATGGACTAGAGCTACCAGGCGTATTACTACTTTGATAAAGCTACAATTTGATTCGTATTTCAAGTTATACAAAACTATGCAGATAAAACGGTAGACAAAAATGAGCATGGTTTAAAAATATACATACACATGATTTTATGAGAAATTGAGCAGTTACTAACCGGAGAAAACGATGATTATGATGAGCATGTGATAGAGCGAGAATGTCCCGTTTGTAACAGTTCCATCATGCAGCTAACGTCTAAATGATATAGACCCCATAAGTTTTGCTGTCCAAGAGAATGTCCCGAAGATGGAGTACAGAAGAAAACTTTCTAAAAGCAAACCAAAAGAAAGTGTTGACCTTTTTTACAGTCGAGTTCTCGTTTTCAAGCCTTAAATCTGAAAATCTATTAACGTTTGAACTTTTCATCGATGATCAATCAAGCATGAATAACATTTTTTCAAGATCTCCGTGTATCAGTATATATTACAAAATTACGTATTTTTTGTAAAAAACACAGTAACACTATTCTAGACACAATATCCAAAATATATTCATGTATATGTGTTCGACTTGTCGTGGATTTTTCTAAATATATCAAAACGTGTGTAAATGATCGATAGCTTGTAGTCAGAGGAATGAATGAAATTCAACTAAATCAACACGTTATTAATTATATCTACCGAATTGTGGTATAATGTATGATGGTTAGTTAGGTTCCGTAATTTAAAAATGGAGATTGAAAGTTAGCAAGATGTGAGAATTTAATGGAAAGAACTGTTCGGGTGGACTGGTAGATTTTGAGGCAATAAATAGTGGGGGAAATTATGAGTTGTTGCAGTTAATGCACGCAAGGCATGCAATGTTTACTCATCCATACTTCTAATAAAAAGTTAATTTTATTGGAGTGTGTTCCGTTTATTAAGAAAATACTATAAGTCTATAACCAGTGAATAAAATAAGAAGAAAACAAGATTTGAAAACAAATTGTCACAAGGAATAAATGAGACTTTGCAGGTTGTGGGAGTGATGAGTGCGACATATCAAACGACAGAAGGGAAATGCAGTATGATCTTACAATAAATTATGAAATTATGTATCATTTTAATTGTATTTTCGTCATCTGAATACTTTATTCTTGAATACAGTAAAAAAACAAACAAGGATAGACGTTATTCTTGAATACTTTATGAGTAATTAACTTATCATGGCTAATTACTAGGTTACAAGGTTGAACTTATCTTTATTCTAAAACCTGTGTTAGTATTTAGATTAGCCTAGGATTCTGCAAACAAATCCATGGTGGAGTTGGAAGTTGCCTCACACAGAAGTCAGAGATTTGTTAATTTTACATGATTCTCAAGAATATAATACGAGTACTTTAAAACAGTTACTTCTCAGAAGAAAAAAGAAAACAAAACAAAACAGTTAGTTTTCTTTTGTAATATTGATTTTAAGGTTTCCATATAGACAACATGTTATAAACAAAAAAATATGTATGAAGTTTTTAAAGTTTGAAAGTTTTTAAAGTTTAAAATCACAACAAAAAATACCACGCTTGTAGGTCGGACCATCTATCGAATCAGACAACTTCTATCATCGAAAATGTGATCAAAATATATTCAACGATTGTTACGGATACACGCAACTACCCTATTGATATCGGGAATGAGTTAAAGAGTTATTAAACGTGGACTCTCCTCTCATTGACAATTTTGTGTTTCTACAACACAGTTTTTACAAGGTCACGATTCGCGATTCCAAATTTGATTGTAACATTTGACTATCCTCTTTACGATAATAATATTGTTATCCAGTTTAGTAAATCCTATATTTTGTCAGTTTAGTAGCATTATAAATTGATAACCATTGCCAATTAGAAAATGGTGCCGTTTAAGTTTTAACGTGTGGTCCGGGCAAAAAGTATGAAAAGGAAGAAGAAAAACGAACGGTAGGCCGTATGCATAAAAGAGAACCCCGTTGAGTTTATTTTGATATATTAAAAGAGAAACAACTATTAGAAAAGGAAAACAAAAATCCATAGAAATTTATTTAGCTTATATTATTAGGTTGAGTGATTTGCAGACAAAATATAGAAAGTTTCTGTTTTCATTATATCTTTCTCGTTTATCGCATCTCTCTCCCTTCACTGTTTTTCTGTTCATAGTTGTTAGACATGTCTTTTCGAATCTGAATCTTTAAACTGATCTCCTCTCCGTTGATTAAACCCATCGATACAGTTTCCAGCTTCCGAGACGTCTGTTGTTCGATCTTCTCTGTAGCTTTGTGACAACAGAATCTAGGGTTTGGTTTCTTTTTTCTTTTCTTTCTAAAATATTTATCGGTTCATAAATTTCTTGCTATACAACAACTCTACATATACCATCGTTAAGAGAAACCCATCTGCTTCTTTCTCTACCTCATAAATATTCTCACCCTCACATCTGTTGCTTCTCACTATTGTTGTATATCTCTAGGTATTCGCTTTGTCTTTTGTTCTCTTTTCTTATATAGAAACCCTTTTTGCTCCTTGACGTGTACGGCGGAAAGGTAAAGTTTGAATCGTTAACCTTTTTGATCATGTGGGTTTGACAAAAGAGTTTCTTACAGAGTTCTTTGGCATTCTGTCCACCTCCTTTCTGTATATATTTATGTGTATAAGTGTTACGTTGTGTTTTGTGAGAGGAGGTGGGCATACTGCCAATAGAGATCTGTTAGGGTTTCTTTGTAAAACCCTTCATGATTTCATGTATTCAAGATAGTACATTGGCTCATGTTAATCAAGATCACTACGATCTGAGTTTGAAAAAATGGTATTATCTCGAATTCACATAACTTTATTATATGTGATCGTTATTTATTTTGTTTGATTAAGTCAATTTCTACATTTCCTGTCTCCTTTGATTTGATTGATCTCTCAGAAGTTTTTTTTTTTTTGCTTTCCTTGGTCGTTGAGACTTGCGACTCTAATTTTTTTTTTTGGTTTTGTTAGATTTATCACGTTCATCACTTGATTGTTTGAAACTCTACATCTCTTAAATTTTCCATGGCGGTGACCGGTGTGAGGTTAATTTGGGAGTAGTGGTGGCGTTGGAGACGTTTACATCATCCAGGAAAAGGTAAAATCATTAAAAAGAGGACCATTACTCGACTTGAGATAATATGAGAATATTGTGATGGAAAAGGAGAATTTGCTCTACCTTTTTATGTTTCACACAATGTTGTTATGATGTCTCGTTTTCTTGAAATTGGAATCTATATCTAACTGGTAACTTGTGTTTATATGTAAAATTACATGTTTCTATGTTATGTGATGATAATGTTTAATCTGATATAGCATTGTTGGCGAAAAAACAAGTTCAAACTTAAAAATAGCTACTGAAGTTCTTATGATGTTTTCTTTTGTTGAAGTTGGAATGTATTTATATGTAAAGTCACAGGGTTCTATATTATGTTGAATCTTAACATTCTGATGAGTAGTTTACGAGGTATATATGCTCTGGGATATTCTAGTATTTTAATTGTCTTGATAAAAATGTTTAGTTGCTGGTCCTAAATAGATTATCATTATACTTTTTTTTTGTAAATGTTTTTCCTCCTTGCATTTGTAGTTATAAACTTATAAAACGATAAATGAGACAGATAGTTCCTTCAAATTTGTCTTCTTAATGGCTATTTTTTTATTACTTAGGTTTCATATTGTTCGAAACTGTAGCAGTTATTCATTGCATTGAGATTATAAACCAAGAAGCTAGCTGTTTTCTATGAAGGATAAGGTAACATCAATCAAATGATCCGAGTTGTATACTTAAAAAAAAAATTAAACGCAGGCAAACTAACCTATGGATGTATCGTGTGGTAATGACTTTACGTGACCGAGTAGACATGTATAATGCACGACGTCTTCGATGTGCCTAGTTGCCTACGGTCAGTGCCGGCCCTGGGGTAAAGCTGGTAAAGCTCCAGCTTTAGGCGCCAAATTATGTTATATATTTTTAGGGCAGATTTTTATCAATGTCGACTATAGTACAGTGGTTGAAGCTTCCAATATTAGCTAATTGGGGCGGGGTTCGACCCTTGAGCATATGTTTTTTGGATAAAATAATTTTTTTTAGCTGGGTTTAAAGGATTTGGGCTTTAGGTGCCCCAAGACAACGGACCGGACCTGCCTACGGTTCACCATACCATTAATTTAGAAATATTAATAAAAACGAAATGAAAAATTCAACAAAATCCTTCCGTAGTAGCCTCATCATTGGAACTGTGTCAGTTCCTTTTGAATCATACTTTCAAGACAATCTCCAACTTTACTATATCTACGCTTCGTAGCTATGCGCGCGTGACTGTTGATTTCCTCGTTCTTTCCTATGCTATATTGCTATACTCCGTTTCACCTTTCCCGTAACGTAGGTCAAATGTTATTAGCATTACTACTATTCTTTCGTTCAGTCAAATAAAAAAATCTTCATTAGTTACTTTCTGTGTAGTATGATTAGTCTTCTGCAAACTGCGTATACAGTATTTAAATTAAAAAAAGAAGAAAAAAAAACAAATTGCAGTAAGTCCAAAACCTACTGATAAGCCTAAACGGTGAAAAGTCTCTGTCACAAATGTTTACTTGTTTCAACAATCAACACTTTTAAAACGAGAGTTGATAGGCTTTTATAAGTAAAAATGGACTCAAGCTCAATACCAGTCTTTGTAAAATATGGGCTTTTTATTTCGATGATAACTTTAAGCCTTTGACCCAAAAGGCTTTTAAATATAGTTCCAGATTTTATCCTATATCCGTAAATTGAACAAGACCGATGCTGAAGGCGTTTGCACAGCACGCGCGTTCCCAGGTTTTCGCGTTTGTTACAGTCCCAGCAACCCGTTTCCGCCTCACGCGCCGCCTCCGTATAAATATCTTACGCAAATCTTCTTCTTCTCTTCTCGTCAACGAAGCCTTCTCCAATCGACGCGTGTCCGCTTCTCGCTGCTATTGCTCGTCGTCGTCTTCCCGTCCGAGCTCAGCGATCATGGGATCTTCTTCGGTGCTAGGCGAGCTACTACACTATCCTTTGGCACGGCGTGATGATTCCGTCGTCGAGGATTATCACGGCGTCAAGATCGCAGATCCGTATCGTTGGTAAGTCGTTCCTTCTCACCTGAAGTTTGTGAGTTCCCAAGGAAATGAGGATATCTTATTTGATTACGAATCACATTTGGATTTGACTTTTGAGATTGATACCTGGATTCGTTGTGGATTGTGTTTTGATAGGTTAGAGGATCCTGATGCTGAAGAAGTGAAGGAGTTCGTCCAGAACCAAGTGAAATTGACCGATTCTGTGCTTGAGAAGTGCGAGACGAAGGAGAAGCTCCGTCAGAATATAACAGCCCTGTTTGATCATCCACGCTACGATTCACCGTTCAGGCGAGGGGATAAGTACTTTTACTTCCACAACACCGGTCTACAGGCTCAGGATGTGTTGTATATGCAGGTCTTTTGTTTGAGACATATGGCTTTTGTATCATCAGTCCATATGCATCGAGCTTTGTTTTCTCATTGACCTGTGATTGATATGGTGTTTAGGATGATCTGGATGCTGAGGCAGTGGTTTTGCTTGATCCGAACACGCTTAGTGATGATGGAACTGTCGCTTTAAACACCTTTTCTGTCAGCGAGGATGCTAAGTACTTGGCCTATGGTCTTAGTTCGAGTGGTAGTGACTGGGTGACGATTAAGCTAATCAAGATTGAAGATAAGAAAGTGGAGCCTGATACGTTATCATGGGTATGGGGATTAAGCCGGTACTGCTTAGTGGCATTGATCAATAAAGTTCGACCAACAATGATTGTGATATATTTCGTTGATCTTTTTTTTTCAACAGGTTAAGTTCAGTGGGATTACATGGACGCACGATAGTAAGGGGTTTTTCTACGGTCGCTACCCTGCCCCCAAGTAAGTCAATATATGATACTTGATTTCTGGCTTAAGAGACGTACAAAATGTGTTGAAAGAAGCCTTTTAATATAGTTCTTATAACTTAGTTGCTCTGCCTGTCTGATCTGTTTTTCTTCTGCAGGGATGGAGAGGATATCGATGCTGGCACTGAGACTAACTCTAACCTTTATCATGAGCTATATTACCATTTCCTTGGGACAGATCAATCTCAAGATATCTTATGCTGGAGAGATTCTGACAATCCCAAGTATATGTTCGGAGCTGAAGTCACCGACGATGGGAAGGTAACACAAGCAGTTCTTATCTGGGGTTCTTTAACTTTGATTAAGCTCTTAAAAGTTAAAACTCACTTTTTCCCATAGGTTCCGTCAGAAAAGCATTTTGATTCCTTTCCTTTTATTAAATGGTCATGTCTTCAAACTACGTAGACCCGTGATTCTTTATCCAGAACTTCAGTTGTTAGTTTTGGGTTCCGATTTAAATTTCCTCATGTTGTATCTTCATGCAGTTTCTAATCATGAGCATTGAAGAGGGTTGTGACCCTGTAAACAAATTATACTACTGCGATCTGTCTTCACTTTCAGGAGGTCTCGAGAGTTTCAGAGGAAGCAGCAGTTTTCTTCCGTTCATTAAGCTTGTTGACACACTTGACGCACAGTATAGTATTATCTCAAATGATGAGACACTGTTTACTTTCCTGACAAATAAAGATGCCCCTAAGTACAAATTAGTCCGGGTTGATCTAAAGGAACCAAACAGTTGGACTGATGTTGTTGAAGAACATGAAAAGGACGTCCTAGCGTCGGCTTGTGCAATCAATGGGAATCAACTGGTCACATGCTATATGAGCGATGTTAAGCACATTCTGCAAATTAGGGACATGAAATCTGGTTCTTTGCTTCACCAATTACCTTTAGATATTGGTTCAGTATCTGATGTTTCTGCTCGGCGCAAGGACAATACCTTCTTCTTTAGCTTTACTAGCTTCCTCACTCCCGGTGTGATTTACAAGTGTGACTTAGCCAGTGAGGCTCCAGAAGTGAAGGTATTCCGAGAGGTTGCTGTACCCGGATTTGACAGGGAGGCATTTCAAGCCACTCAGGTAACACATTCTCTTGCATCATCTGTCCTATTTCTTACAGAATTATTTTTGCTCAGTATGTTAGAGTTGCTTTTGTTCCTCATTATAGGTCTTCTATCCCAGCAAGGATCGAACGAAAATACCAATGTTTATTGTGGCGAAAAAAGATATCAAGCTAGATGGATCACACCCATGTTTGCTCTATGCGTATGGTGGTTTTAACATAAGCATAACACCATCTTTCAGTGCAAGTCGCATTGTGCTTAGCAAGCATCTCGGTGCTGTTTTCTGCATTGCAAACATTCGGGGTGGTGGGGAGTATGGTGAGGAATGGCACAAAGCGGGTTCACTTGCCAACAAGCAGAACTGCTTCGATGACTTCATATCTGGGGCAGAGTATCTCGTGTCCGCTGGTTATACACAACCGAGCAAGCTGTGTATCGAAGGTGGCAGTAATGGTGGACTCCTGATCGGTGCTTGCATAAATCAGGTAAACTACAGAGATGCAATATGTAGCCAATCTTCACTTTATTTAGTTGGCACACTTAGACATAAAGGTTTTAATTCTGTGCAGAGACCAGACCTTTTTGGTTGTGCTTTGGCTCACGTGGGCGTCATGGATATGCTACGGTTTCACAAGTTCACAATAGGTGAGTTCAGTTATCTCCACTCTCTCTTTTTCGTTCATGTAACGTATTCTTGACTCAGGAGATGTTATGTATGCATAGGCCATGCCTGGACTACTGACTATGGTTGCTCCGAGAATGAAGAGGAGTTCCATTGGCTGATTAAGTGAGTGTGTTAATATATATGATATTCAATGTTAGCTTATTTATCTCCCATGCTGATACAACGTTACAATTTGGGTGTGTGAATATAAAAGGTACTCGCCTCTACATAATGTGAAGAGGCCATGGGAACAACATACCGGTAATTTAGTTCAGTACCCATCAACCATGTTACTGACAGCTGATCACGACGACAGAGTTGTGCCGCTTCACTCTTTGAAGTTGCTTGCGGTTCGTTTTCCCACGCTTTTTATTTTTAATGTTTGATTTCGACTCTTTTCTTAAGGAGTTTGCAATGCATATTGTTAAACTCGTATACATCTGCAGACGTTGCAGCACGTGTTGTGCACAAGCTTAGAGAACAGTCCACAGACAAACCCCATAATTGGTCGTATAGAAGTTAAGGCCGGCCACGGTGCTGGTCGCCCAACCAAAAAGATGGTAATGACAGAATTCTCAATGCTTAGTTTTTACATCATATAACAAACAGTTTCCATGGCTAACTGATTTTGAAAATGTTAAACAGATTGATGAGGCGGCTGATCGTTATTCGTTCATGGCAAAGATGGTAAATGCTCCATGGACCGAGTAAAACAACAACTAAATTCCTTACCTGCAGGCACCAGAGATCTTTCTCAGTCTGTTCTGTCCAAGAATGGACTTTGTATGAGTTACGTTTAAACAAAGGTTTTTCACAATTTTCAGCTTTTCATTCATGCTTTACGAGTCTGTTATGACTTTTTGATATTTACCCGGAACATGGACCAAGTCAACAAAGTTTATTACCTCATTGAACACATTTGCATCTTCTGTTTCACCTTTACAACAACCAACACAAGATACAAACGTCAAAAATGAAAAGAGTGCTAGTATATTATTTATGGCTGTTTCCGGCAAGCAAACATCAAGATTCTTTAAAATGTAACTGCATGCCAGTCCTTAGACGGACAGTTTTGGGAAAGTAAGAATTTAAAGCGAGGATGACAAACCACGAATATCAACATAACCAGATAACACGGCCTTGTTCCTTTCCTTCACTTTGGTCTGATATATAACCCTGTGAATACATGGAAAGCTAAGTTCAGGTTTTTCTTTTGTGATATAGAACAATACATGTGAAAGAGAGGGTAGAGAGCAAAACTCTACCTCAATCCTTGGAGCCACATTTCGGTTATCAGAGTTTCACCAGGAAAACAGTCGCGAGGAATCTTCCAGATATGGTTTTGACAGTACTTGGGTCACCCTTGCAAATACACTTGATGATTGCCTTTATTGCAAACCCGAGCGTACAAAGTCCATGCAATATCGGGCGTGGGAATCTTCATTCAGCGCAAGTTGAAGAAACAAGTATCAGTCGCCGCAGTATTAAATAGATATAGCTTGATAGTACCGATCTGAAGTAGCAGCTATAGAAGTAGTTTACTAACCTGGCAAGTTTTGCAACGTTTGGATCAGAATGCAAAGGATTATAGTCACCAGAGAGCCTATAGAGCAATGCCTGCAGGCAAATATAAACCAGAGGCTCAGATAATGACAGGGCCTAGCACAGCAAACCTCAATGAAATAAACTAATGCAGACAAATTTTTAAAATTATCAACTTGCCTGTGATGGTTGGGTGCGCTCTTCGCACACTGCGGAGGGTTGTGTTTGTGGGATTTTCACCGCTAAGCTCTGGGTACTTGGATAGTTTTTGTAAGAAAATGGCTGATATGAGTTTGAGAAACCCCAGCTCCTCGTAAAACCCAGTCGTCCTGCGGAGTAAAGTCCCAATCAGTTTACGAAGTTTCAAAGTTGAAACTCCAAGAAAAAGTACTTCCATAGACATTACCGATTCATGCATAACAGTTCGTCTGAACCTTGCTCGTAACTTCTGGTTTCTATTTCAAGGATAGCTGCTTTGCCTATAAGATTGTCATGAGAGATAGAGAGAATAAAAAAGATCAACTCCAAAAGCCTTAAATACACTATTCTCAATGCTGCACGGATAGTAGCTCATTTTGTCTTAAGTTAAGGCTAAGTAACATAAGAGTAGATACAAGTACCTTTATCCTGCAATCCAGCTAGGCTAACTTTGTTGATTAACTGCGTTAAAAGCAACAACATCAACTCAGGAAATGAAAGCATAAGCCACTTTGGAAATAGAAAAAGAAGCCGATTCGAAAGTTCTCGAATCTCTTACGGACCCCTGAAACCAAAGTTACTAGAGTACGAATGTACAATTTCTAGAGGCAAATCTTACAATCAAAACCCTGAAGATACGGGAAGAATCATAGAACTTGTATCTACAAAACATGTGTGTGTATATAAGGGGGGTTTTATACTTACAGAAGCCTTGGAAGGTAAGGGCCTGTATACTTCAATGTACTGCTGTCCATGCAACAGGAGACTAGGATCATATCTAACACACAAGATACAAAACAACATCATCATGTCTTATATCACGATGCAAAACCTCAATTAAAAAAAATAAAAAATTACTGTGCTTACTTAAAACCTGGCAAATCCAGTCCATGTGTAAGAGATCCAAGTGAGAATAGTGAAACAAAAGTTGGTAGAACCTATACAAATTATAGCAAGTAACATCGATTAACTCAAGAACAAACATATAAGCAGTAGGGGTTGGTCCTGGCCCAAAAATTTTAGTGGCTAATATGTATTCAACACCCAATTTGATTTAATATATTACATATTCATCCCCATTGAGATAGATACCTGGATATGTTCCTGGCCATTCTCGTGATACACAAACTTGAGCTCATCGGAATCAACAGCATCTTGGCCACAAGCTCCTACTCCCAAAGCATAGATTGCTACATCTCTATTTTATCACCACAAGTAATCAAATCAAAATCAATAGATCTCTCTGTTCCTTCAAATTTCTCAGAGTAAAATAGTTATTGGCAAATCGATTTTCTCCATCATCTATGATCCATAACCAATACAAACACACAGAGAAAGAAGATGCAAACCTTTCGTTGTAGGTGGAACGCGTCTGCGATGGAAAAGAAGGTGAGATTTACAAGAGATCAAGCTCCGTCTCGAGATATGATCGGATCATTAAAAGAAAGTGAAAACGGAAAACAAACCTCTGGAAGCTTGTGAGCGAGGAGTAGATCGGGATTGAATTCAGAATCGCTAGTTGCCATCTTCTTCTCCGCTGATCAGGATCAGAGTTTAGCTTTCCGTGTATTGCTCGCTGATTCTTCCCTCTTTTGTGTTCAATGATTTAGATAAGAGTAAGTCTGTTTACTATAAATGATAATCAAACGCCGTCGTTTTCTGCAATCATTGAAAATTCAAATCCCAATTCAGTTAAATTATTTTTTTTTCTAAATTATCTGTTGCGTTTTGCATCCATTGTAAATTTATCGGTCTCAAATTCAGAAAAGCAGAGGAGAAAAAACAAGAGATTGGATTTGTGATGCATTATTTAGATTGTATTAGCTAACACTAATCTATGTTAGTTCATGCTACTAATGTATATTGTGTACGCTCGCTGGCCTGGCTGTTATAGGATGAATTGTTTGAAATCTGCTTCCTTTCGCTGTCTGCACATTTGATACTTAGTTATCATGTACTATTTAGATTGTATTCTTGACTTGTTAACTGAAGATTCATATCACATCAAAATGTAATACAACGCCTAATAAAGCTTATCATAGAACTATATAAATATATCAATTAAAGTTTCCCTCCAAGAGTTATTTTTATAAAAAGAAAGAATAAGAATCGAGACCTCGAGCTGAGATCGTTACAATCTGAGATAACGATTTGACCACAACACTTCCATTCATTAGCAAAATGAAGAATGAATAAAACAAGAAAAACACTCGTCGAGAACGTATCAGCTGGTTTGGCTGACCAATCTCTCTTTTACCTCTCCACCTCTCAAAGCGGTCTGGTGCGACGACCGCTAGCTCTACCGCATCGAAGAGCGTTTATGGGGATTGGGTACTCATCTCTGAGAGAAGTCGAGGTTGTGTAGACACGCATATAGAACTGTTGTCCTAAGTATTGCCTTGCCCAAAACTCAGACCTTAAGTTCCACATTCCTACGTTGTCCAGTGCTATGTATATAGCCGTCCACGAACTCGGATACACCTGTGTAGATCAATAGAATACATGAATCAAACATGCTTAGATTACTAGCTGTTGCTGTGAGTTTATTACCTGAACGGTGCAACGAGCTACTGCATCACGTAGGTTGTACTCGTTCCTACTGTCAGGACTCCATTGCCCACCGTCCATCCTATATCAGAATATAACAAAATAATATATATTATTCTCTTTTCCATGGATATGTTATTGTGTTTTCCGTAATCTCGATACGGTTTAAGGTATAAAAGAAAGACACTTACCCAACAACCCAGAAAGAGTAACCGTCAAGATGCCAGCTCTGGACAATATCCTCAGCGTTTTCGAACACAATCTCAATAAAGGTTCTGTAATCTGTTTGCATAACAGATGTGTCCTCGTAGATTCCTCCACCAGTGGGTTGGCTCTGTATGCTTCCAACTCTGTAAACACCGTCGATCTTGAAGAAGTCTGCAAGTTTCAGAGGAGTGTCCGCTGGGATAAACGATACACTGTTCACAGCGTATCTTTGCTTCCCGTTGACTTGACCAGCAGAGCTAGCAAGTCTGATGGTTCTTGTGGTGTTTATCATACCGTAGTGGTATGATCCTTGTGGGTTTGGCCTTGGTCCACTCGCCGTAAGGTTAGTTCTACAAAACAAGAACATAATAATTAGATAAAAGCCAAGAATCAAGATTTCTTGTAAAGCAAGTAAAAAACACAACCAGCCAGAAAGTAAAGTACCTGATGGCTCGAGCCTGGTTCAAGGACCAGTCGATCTGTATGGTTGGTCCACCAGGAATAGGTCCTGAAACACCACCAGCAGAACCACTGTAACGGAGAACACCAGTTGTGGTGAGGACGTCCGAGGTAAACCGAGAAGAGACCACCACGTAATAATCCTGTGCAGGCTGGTCCGCGGTCACAAGGACCGAGTAAGACTGACCAACGTGAACATCGAGAGAAGAGAAAGTAGTCTGAAGAGTGTGAGTCCCTTCGACTTCAACCACTTTCATCTTGTGGTTTTGAATGCGGAAGTTGAGTGAGTCTTGTAGCCCTACGTTGGATATTCTCAACCTATATGTTTTACCTTGTTCAACATTGAGAGTGGCACCACTTCCACGTCCATTGATGAGGATACCATCTGGTAAAGGAAGCTTCCTACCACTATCCAGCTGTGCTTTCAAATCCTACAGAAACAAGAAACCAAACAAAAATTTAAAAAACAAGAACAAGAGCAAAACCGGTTCTAGACACCATGATGAAACATTTGTCTTGGCCTCAAATTTTAAATTGTTATTTTATGGTTTTCAAATTGTCGAATTTTTATTTATTTAAAATAGCCTAAAATGTTTACGGCCCCATAAAGGCATAAATATTAGATTCGGCCTGCTTAGATACCGTGTAGAAAGGTCAACCTCAATAAGTCCTTACCGTATGGTTAGATTTGTACCAGTCTCCGATGAGAACTGTGTAATCTCCGGCAGGGTCAGCGAAAGGGACGGGGATACCGGGACGGCTGAGGATACGGAAGCCACCAAAACCACCGGCGGCTTTGTGGAAAGCGAGAGAAGGGAAGTAGTAAAAACTTCCGATCTGATCCTTCACTTGAAGAATGTAAGTGTAGTTCTTCCCCGGCGGGATAGGACAAGTCGTCCCGTACACTCCATCCACGTACGAGTTCCTCCTCTGTTGAACTCCATTCCTTCAAGATTATTTTTAAAATATTAGTTTTTAACCCCAAAAGTGTTAAGAATTGTTAATCTTGCCCCTCTCTAGAAAAGTGTGCTTAGAGATCGAATTGATGCGGAAACAGCTAATAGTTTGGTAAGATAGTGGACCACTTCCCCCACATGCAATACCCCCATGCAGTAATTATTTAATAACGTGTGTGTTTAATTGTGTTTAACCCTAATCACCCCAACTAATTATGTCGTATGTGGGTAAATCATTTATTTCGTGGGCCGATACCGACATGAATGTGGACAAAAACAAAAATTCTTACGTACTTCATTGTTTTTTTCTTTCTAAGCACGTTTTATTTTTACGTCATTACTAAAAAAGCAAAAGAAAAAAAATTATTCACGAGCAAATAAAAACAAGTGGCCGACTAAACTACCACTATCAATCGGACAAAAGACAGACTTCAGTGTTTAACAGTAATTGTATAATATTAAATTTTAACTAATGGTATGCATATGGTATTGTTATTACAGATATGCAAATGATTTAGATTTAGAAAAAGATTTACCATGAAAGGAGGAAAGGTTCGTCGAGGCTATTGTAGACGTTAATGATGAGATTGTCATTAGTAACGGAGTGAATGTCCGGTCCCGGAAACTGCCCGTTGATCAGAATACCCTAAACCGGAAAAAAATGTGAGATCCGCAGCGATAAAAACCGGATCTAAACCAAACCGAAGTCTTGGTATAAATTTATTATTAGTACCTGCTGGCGAACACCGAGTGGGTAGATATCACCGTAAGTGACGTTCCATTCGAAGAACCTGTACGGACTTTCCGCCGTGACGGCGAAGAGAAGCGCAAAGCCGATGAATAATGCGGCGGCGAATGAGGCATTGGCCGCCATTTTTTTTGGTAAATGTAGAAAGGTATACTTTGGCGTGATTTCTAGCTCTTACATGTACACAGATTTGAGTCTAAGAGTGAAGGAGAGAAGAGAGGGAACGTATATAAAAGAGATTAACAATAAGCTAGAGGGCAACGAATAAGAGAGAAGAAAACAAAGGTCAGTGTCGGTGGCTGGACCCACGAGCGACTCTGTGTTACTTTGAAATCTGTATTTGTCTCCCACATCCACATGGCTAATAAGCAACTTGCTCATTTTTCTATGCCTTGTGCATTAAGAACAAAAAAAAAAAAAAATCAAAGGAGAAATCATAATTATTAGGACTAACGATTATTTGTGGTAAACTTCTGTTAAGTGATTCATTAACTATTGGTTTATTTTTTGGCAAATTGTGGGTGGCTTATTAACAAATAGGACATTTTGTTATTTTTAGTCGTCAGTATTAATTAACTATTGAGGGTTTTCTAGGGGAAAATATGTGGTAATTTAGTAAGACACACAACAGCCCCTTTTACAAATCTGTACTCAATTCGTTTCCAAATTATATATTTTAACCTTAAAAAGGATAATTTGTTTAATTATTAATAACAAAAATTAGATATCAAAAAAATTTATAGACAATAACTATATTCTTTTGAATTATTATTGATTTATATAAATTGTTTAATGTTACATTTATATATTATAGGGAATTTTTATTATTTTAATATGTATTAAAATCTAAAAAATCTTTTTGTAGAGCATTTTTTAGTAAAAACTATTGGATTAAGGAACCAAGGGAAGGTGTTCAAAATTTAAAATATGGATTTGGACTTTTGGAGACAAACATCCTAGTGCAATGATTTATCAATTAAGCAAAAAAAAAAGGACACAACTAACCGCTAGACTAAATATTTGACAAATTGACTACATGAACATAATGGCACTACATGAACCATGAACATAAACTTCTGAACGAAGATAGCACACATACACACACAAAAGCTACTAAATAAATAGGCCATCGAAAGTTATATATGCACTTTATACTATGCCTCTATTATTAATTCGAATATGGAATAATATCGTTTTATCCTCTTTTTTGGTTCTTGTTTGCCCTTTATAGCTGCTAGAAGATGAGGAAAGGGCCCATTCCTCGTTACAAGATCAAATGTATTTTGGAAGTCAAGTATTTAATGTCTTTGGCATAACATAAGTTATATTCCATTTTCTCCAACTCAGTTCTTCTGGACTGCAGAAGCCCTTTTTCTTCAGTTGTTATTCTCAAGTCTTGGCTTTGAGTGAATCTAAAACCGCATGGTGAAAACACAAATCAAAGAAGAGTCCAAAAGTAATCGAAGGGAAAAAACTAGAACATTGACCTGCCTTGTGTTTACAATTTTTTTTCCGGATTTGTCGCCACTTTTCTTTATTGTGTGAGCCAATAGCACTATTGTCAAATTAAATCTCCAATAATCAAGGTAAAGTGAATAGAAAAAACAACATTTTAATAACAAAATAGAGATCTGATAAAAGAAAATTATAATGGGTGCAGCAAGCGACGGGGCAGGGCAATTTGAATGTGCCAGCGGGGTCCACAACATGTTAATAATAGTTATGGAATAAAGTTGATATCGATAGGCCTCTGCATAAATGACAACACTTCAAAAAGATGTCAATAATACCCAAAAAAGTGAAAATTAATATATTATTTCTAATATTATTTCTAATATTATTTCTAAAAGAGATGCAAAACGCGTTAAACTACGTAACAGTGACTGTAAATGTATTCAGGAACATGCATGGATTAGGTGTTCAATGTGTGGACAACATTCAACTCCATTGTATAGGGTTTAGAACAAGAAACGACGTCCAATAATCAGTTTAACATAGAGAATTACACATTTAGTCACTTCCCATTTGGAGAACACAATTTCTTGCTAATGCCTCTCATTCATTTTACAACCCAAGACTCTTCTAAACATTTCAAAACTAACCATTGCTCACCCTTTTAATATTTTTAAAAGACTCTTCCTTAAATACTTAGGAGAGAAAATCGATCTTCTTTTCTTCCGATGAACCATGTTTCGCCGATCTCGCCAACCTCAATCTCTAAGATAACCAAGCAAATCATTGCTACATACATGGTTTGTTCTCTTTTTCTCACGCCTACTTTAATTATCTCGTTTCTTACTATTATTATAAAACTTGTCTTTTTTTTGTTTTCGGATTTTGATATTCTCATAATTGGTTTTAAGATTTGTTCTTCTGATGTATCTTTATTTTAAAAGGTCAATTTTTTGTTGAGCTATCTATCGTTTCGCCAAGCCTTTTCGTGATTTGTTCTTCGATCACGATCATCCACATCCACAACCTCTCTGCTTTTATTTTTCGACAAATTTGACGTCCACACTTTATCCGTCCACAACTCTTTTTCTATCCGGTTTAGAGGACGGACGACGAAAGCGATCCGACCTCCGTGGTGGATGCAACAACATTCAGATTCCTTATAAGTCCGGCCATAAGAGAAAACTTAGATTTACGGTTAATGGATGTAGTAACCGCGATATCTTTATGGACCAATCGACAATGATATATACATGAGAGTACCGAAGGTATTGAAATACCTAAGAATGCTAAAGGTTCTCGAGAACAACATTGCATCAAGCTGAACAAAGCATTATATGGACTTAAACAATCAGGTCGAATGTGGTACAATAGACTGAGTGAGTACTTACTGAAAGAAGGCTATAAGAATGATCAAATAAGCCCATGTATATTCATTAAGAAATCCGCCAAGGCTATGTGATCATACTGTGTATGTTGACGACCGAACATACTTGGAACGGCCAAAGAGATTTTCCAAACAGTTGAGTATCTCAAGAAAGAATTTGAGATGAAAGATTTGGGAAAGCCAAGTTCTGTCTAGGACTACAAATTGAACATCTTAAGGATGGAATCCTTGTGCACCAAAAGACCTATACAGAAAAGGTTCTTAAAAGATTCAATATGGATAAGTGCCATCCACTTAATAGTCCTATGGTTGTGAGATCCCTTGGTCTTGAAACAGATCCGTTCAGACCTAAGGACAAGGATGAAGAAGTCCTTGGTCTATAGTTCCCTTACCTCAGTGCCATTGGCGCCTTGATGTACTTGACTACACATACCAGGCCGGATATATGTTTTGCTGTAAGTATGTTGTCAAGGTTCAGCTCATGTCCGACCATGAGGCATTGGAATGGGATCAAACACGTCCTGAGATACCTACAAGGAACTAAGGATGTGGGTTTATTTTATGCTAACCAAAATAAAGAAGATTTGATTGGTTTTGCTGATGCAGGTTATCAGTCGGATCCCCACAGTGCTAAGTCCCAAACTGGTTATGTTTTCACATATGGAGGCACAACCATTTCATGGAGGTCGGTCAAGCAGACCATATCAGCAACATCATCCAATCATTCGGAGATACTAGCCATCCATGAAGCAAGCAGAGAGTGTGTCTGGTTGAGACTCATGACACACCATATCCGGACAGCATGTGGGATCACAGAAGGCAAAGATGAGCCGACCATCATCTATGAAGAGCCGACCATCATCTATGAAGACAATGCAGCCTGCATAGCTCAACTCAAGGATGGATACATCAAGGGTGACAAGACCAAGCATGTTCTCCCCAAGTTCTTCTTCACCCATGATCTACAGAAAGATGGAGAGGTCAAGGTACTCCAAGTCAGATCCAGTGAGAACTCAGCCGACCTCTTCACCAAGGCACTACCATCTTGCACACTCAGGAAGCTCATGTTCCAGATTGGCTTGCGTTCACTGAAGGATCTTCAGTGATGTTCACTTCAGGGGGAGTAATGCGGCTGTACTCTTTTTCCTGTCCATGGCTTCCCTTTTTACCACATTGGGTTTTTGGGTTTACCATGGAGAGGTTTTAACGAGGCAGTATTCCAAACGCATTACGAACCCTAGATGGTTATGGCATTCAGGGGGAGTGTTGTAAACCGGTCGGTTTAAAATGTCCATAACCGGTTTGGCCGACTTCATCTTTAACCGGACGGACGGTCGGTCCATCTTATTCGGACGGTCGGTCCATCTTATTCGGACGGTCGGTCCATCTCGTACGGTCGGTCCATGGGCGATCATTTCTTGTCATGTTTATCATTTCCTTTATTTCAGGGATTATTCCCTCTTGTGTTTATCTCTTTAGATGTCGACCAAATCATATCCTCGTCGATATATATGTTTTGTATATTCACTTTGAGATAAATGAGATTACATTTCACACAAACACAAAACCTAGAACTAAAGGCACTCGGCCGTCTCTCTCTATCTCTCTCTAGCTAGTTCGATCTAAACCTCAAACAAGAACAACAAGAACACACATATTTCATCATTTTTATTAAAATCGAAACTAACTCATCTCTTCTTTTCGTTAACTAGAGCAAAAGGGCAATAGAGTATTAACATAAGGAGAGAAGAAAGAAGAAGTGTCTCACAAGTGGAATGTGTCTTATGGAGTAAAAAAAGAAAAAAAAGTGTCATTTTGAGTAATCAACTCTTAAACTACGTAACAGTGCTGTAAATGTATTGAGGAACATGCATGGATTAGGTGTTCAATGTGTGGACAACATTCAACTCCATTGTATAGGGTTTAGAACAAGAAACGACGTCCAATAATCAGTTTAACATAGAGAAACATTTTTTTTTGTCAAAGAAAAACATTTTTCTTCAGTTACAAAAAAAAAACATTTTTCAAGTTTGTCAAATTCAAATCAGAAGATTTAGGTGGAACAGTGAATGCATGATTGTCAACTATTACTCCTTGAAACCAGGCTGGATTGAGTTTAGTCAAGTTGACTGGCTCATTAATGTAGTAACACTGCTGGTTCAATAATCACTGACCAGCCGGTTCACTAAACCAGTTGCAGAAACCTCTAAAACCATTAGAGGCATTTCTTCATACAACAATGATGCGTTGTTTGACAGTTTCATCTATACATAACCAGTTTCTGCATTCTTAGACCATTTCTCTCTTACTTTAGAAATCCAGAGATCCACATTGCTTGCTCTCTAGAGATTTCACAGTAGATCCAGCCTTCGTTTCCTTCTTGTGATCACCACCATTTACACCTCCACGAGCTCTTCCAATGCCCATCTTCGGCAAACCACGGTTCAATCCTTCCAACAACACACAAGCTTTGCACCATTTCTGCATTCATCATTCTCACTCATTGTTTATAAAATATTCATTTCAAGAAAAAAAAACAAAATGCATGTCTCATTACCTGGCTAGAAATATAACCGCATCGCTCACACGTCCCTTGCTCAGGCATTTTTGTGGTTGTCGCAATTCTGAAGTCTTCACCGGATTTGATGATATCCAGAATAGCTCTTGGCCTAAAAAAGTTCACATAAGTTGGAGTTTTGCTTGCTTATCTGGTTATGAAGAATATAAACAACAAAAGTTTGAACAAGCACCTTAGTCTTTCCAAGTCTTTAATGAACTCACGGGCGAACCCACGATAAGCATTAGGAGAGTATATGCCTGCAACCACAATAAATCAATCAGCTCGGGTAATGTATATGATGATACATTACCAATAATAACGTTCACTAGAGCTCTACTGAAGTGAAACTTACATTCGGTTGAGAAGTAGTCCAACTTCTTGAAATAAGCATACGTGTGGATCCTAAGTTAAGGTTTCACAAATATTTTTTTTGTCGACTGTTAACACTTAACAGCAGTAGAGGTTTCATTGAGGTTTTGGAATAGCAAAAGGATATATAACAATCTCCTTCTCGTAGGTATATTTGAATGGTTTACATCTTGGAATTGGACCATCTTCACCTGTAGTGATTGATGTGCACCGACTCAATCTACAAAAGCCACGTCACAAATCAATCAATTAAGGAACATGACACATAATGTAGCCAAGAGAAAGCATTATAAGAAACAAATATATATATACATACCTAGCGATATCCCCTCTAAGTATGTTTAAGAGAACTGTTTCGGCTATATCATCTGCGTTATGTCCAGTGACTAACTTATCTACTTTCAACAACGCAGCTCCTCGATCAAGTGCCTTCAATAAAAACCACTAAGTAACTGTTTCATCTAAAAAAGAACGTTAAATGAAGAATCAAACTTGCTCCTCACCTGGCGACGGAAAACACCACAAAAGGTGCAGTTATTCTTCAGACCGATCATCTTCACAATATCGTCCATTGTCCATCCATACAGATCTTTGTATGAAAGAATCTGTAGAGGCAACCCATACTGGAACCAGAAAAGAAGATTCCTTTAGATGAAAAAAACGATACAGAGACTCTTCTATTCAAAGCATTACAGATAAGATTCAAAAAAGCTTTACTTGGAGTTCGTTTCTTTTAACGGTCTCGAGAGAATCATCACGGTAACCTGTGATCCCTTCATCGATGGATAGAAGAAAAAGGTCCAGACCATAACTATGACGTCTGTTTAGCTCTGATAATACATAAGCCAGCACCGTTGAATCTGCATCATCACTAGCTTTTTGAGTTTATTGTCTAAACAAGAACAAAAACTATAACCTTTCATACAGTTAAAATCAACTGTCGGAATCATCTTTCAAGGTAAAAGATGTAACCTTTTCCACCGGAGGCACCTATAGCTACACGCTCGCCGGATTTGAACAACCGGTTCTTGACGATGACTTGGTGAATCTCCTCCTCAAACACCTCGTAAAAGCACTCTCTGCATATCTTTTGAACCCACACATACTCGCATCATTGCTCGTATAGATATTAGATAAAGACCACACCAGCAACTAGCATGTAATAAAAGATTAAACATCATAGCCCATGAACCAGCTCAATAACTTGGATCCGATTCAAAGTTCAGATTTTGATTAAGAACTATACTCAGTGGAAGAAGTGAGATTCGAAAGATTACCTGTTGAAGGGTTTTGGGTCTTTTGAGGACGGGTCGTCTCTCGTTACAGATGCAGCAGAGGCGAGGAGGCCCTCCAGCTTTCTTGCTCTTTGCTTCGCCTTTCTCCATCACACCGGTGGATGAAACTCCCGGGTTTACTTGTCGGTCGGCGGCGAGATGCTCGAACCGGGAAAATTATTAACCTATTAAGTTTTAATGATTCTTCCTATCTGATTCCTTTATTTGGGCCTATTGGGGTTTGGCCCATTGGCGAAAAACATAATTACAAGACTTCGAATGTATTTGAACCAAAACATGAGGATGTGTTCTTTTTTTTTTTTTTTTTGAAACATGAGGATGTGTTCAATTGATCAAATCTCATTGTTCTTATCGGAACTAGCAGGATACCATCATCATATGTAAGTTGATCTTAATAAAAGTTTCTCATTCACTTCCACTTTATACGTTCTGAGCAGTTACGTCAACCACTAGGAGTCATGATAGTTGCGGGTCATGTTGCTTTTATACCAACGCATTTAACTTCATATATACAAACTTTGATTCAATCGTTCAATTAGTATAAGAGATTAGTTTGGTCAGGATGGGGTCATGTCTACGACTAAGATCAATAAACAGGGAAGTTAGATCATTATTATCCTAATGAATATATTGGGACATCTAATTCAATGTTAAGGGAAAATGAAAATAATCATACCATTAAAACACCTTGAAAATCATATACAAACATAACAAAGGGTGAATCAACAAAGAAAAATAAAAAAAAAGCCAACAAACTTCAACACACACAAAAGCAAAAGATGATCATTATCATTCAACACAAGAACACAGCATCATCATTATATAAATATCTTTAATGATCATCCTTATCCTTCTTCTCCTCCTCTACGGTCTTGGCATGGTACCCTGGAAGCTTCTCCTTAATCTTCTCCAAGATCCCCTTCTTCTCCGCCGGATGCGCTTCCTCCACCGGAGGAGCAACAACCGGTGCAGCCGCGGGTGCCGAAGCGTCTTCAGGCTTCTTTCCGTGTCCTGGAAGCTTCTCCTTCAGCTTTTCCATAAACCCTTTCTTCTCCTCCTCTGTCTTCACCTCTCCTTCAGTAGTAGTCTTTTTCTTGTCCTTCTTCTTCTTCCTCTTTACACCATCTTCACCTTCTTCCTCGCTTGACTGTCGAAAACGAATCCACATAGTTAGATCGTGTTATAGTTATCATCAACAGACAAAGTCTAATAAAATATGACAATACATATAATAAACTTACGGAGCTTGAAGAACTGTCGCTGCGGTGAAGCTTCTCGAGGAGACTATGCTTCTTCTCTTCTTCTTCCTCATGTTTAACCTCCGGCACCGGCTCTGAGATGTGAACCTTCTGCTCAAACTCAGAGTCGATGGTCTCTTCTGGTTTTGTTTCATCTTTCTTCTTACCCAAGAAATCGAACAATCCACGATCTGTAACCTCTGCGGTCGCCGCTGATGATTCCTCAGTCGCTACCTTTGGCACCTCGTGCTCGTTAACGTTCTTGGTTTCCTCTGCCATAGTGGTAAAAGTTTTCGTTTGCTTGGTTGATGAGAATACGAAAAGATCAAAGTATTGCTTAAGATGATTTCTAAGAGACGGATGAGAAAAGGAGATGAAGAGAAAGTGCTTTTTATAGTAAGTGAGGAATAAGGAGGGGTCCACCTAAACGCGGATTTCACGCTCTATAATCATTTTTAGTTTCAAATATTATACTAATTAAATGTATTAAGAAGAATTCATTAATTAGTTATGAAAAGTTTGCTTACGTGATCAGACAGTTTTGATGAATAATAAAAACCAACAAAAATGGATAAGATTAATAAACAAATAATAGATAGACTTAGCCAAAATTTAAAATTAAGGGTGTGATTGTAGAATTACTGTGAAAAGGCCCCAAAGACCATTTATTTTTAAAGATCAAATTTAAAGCAATCAGCTTTAATGATTTTTAAAAATCACAAATTAAATAACCTACATACCAAGAATGCTTATACCAAATATTCAAAGCAATTTTTTGAGCTTTACATAAAATCTACAAGAATAAAAATTAAAGCCAAAGCAAAATTCTACGCTTTTTTCTACAAAGAAAAATTTTAAAGTTTACGTACCATTACCAATCACACCCTAAGCTTCAGAACTAATTGGTTTTGATATCTATCTATCTAATAATAAAGGAGAGTTTTTTTTCTCCTTGGGGAGAAAAATGCCATGTGGCACTCTCTTTTTAATAATTAATTTTTTTTCACCTATATTTAATGGGTTTTGATGTTAATTGTGAAAGACATTGGATTTTTAATTTTTCCTCATACAAGCCCAAACGTTTATAACAAGTGTTTTGAACTGGCGGATCTGCGGTTGAACCGTAAATCCGGTGACCCAATATAAATCGGGTTTGACCTAAAATTTAAAAAGCCGCAAAACCCACAAAACTCAATAAAGCCCAAACCCGATACCAAAAAACCAATGGTTGAACCAACAGATAGTTTTACTTTTTACTTTAAAAAAAGTTATGTTTTTAAATTTGTTTTATAGATTTCTAATTAAAAGAATAAGATCATATGATCATGTGGATTACAAAACAGAGTTTGGATTGTTGAAGAAGAAGAACCCGGCGAAGTTACAAATTTATTATTCACATTAGACATAAATATTTATGATTTCATGTCTTAATTTTTTAAATGTCATAACTCTTATGTTACAATTTTTTAAAAAATAGTATAAACTATTTCTTAATATTTTGTGTCAAATGAAAATAAAATATAGAAACTAAAGTTAAGTATTTTCTAAATGTTCTTAAACATAAAATAGATACATATCCAAACTATTATTTTATGTTTAAAAACATTTAAAATATTAACTTTAGTTTTATATATTTATTTTCATAGCTAATATATTATTATATAATAAATTAATTCAGCTTATTAATCCGGTTGACCTAATGAATCGCTCGTTCAGTCTTGGTCGGTTTCAAAACACCGATTTATAGTATATCTTTGTATTTGATGTTGACGATGGAGTATAGAGTCTCTACGATTCTCCTTCTTTAACGCAATCGACGAACTGCTCATATAATTAATCCGAAATTCCACTCTTCCCACTCTCTCCAATTGAAAACTTTTTAGTTCCTGCCTTCTTAGCTTCTTGGTATGCATAGGCGGTGTGAGAGCTCGGACGAGAATCCTCGTACTTTTCCCAATTCGGATCATGTTAAATTCCCGGCCATTGTTCTGAGTTGAAGACAAACCGGTATAGAGATGTTGTTCGACTAGCTACAACAATTTTGGCAAGATTTAAATGTTAAGAAAAGGGTGAGATGTCGGGTTGATATGTTGTTGATTAATGGGAAGATACACCGGTTTCTTATTTCAGTTTACCAATTAATGATCGTTTGCTTTTAAAGTAGTAGTTTTCTTACGCGTCATTTCCTTTCTCGTGGTGTTCCTACACGCCAATCAACTTTCACATGCTTAACACCTTCAAACATCTCTTGAAAGAAAGCTCGCCTATGACTTTAAGATCATGATGAAACCAGAACAACCCTAACTTCACATATAATGACTCTAATGCCATCTTATTCACAGAGCGGACTCGTTTGTTGACTAGAAGAGACGACACACCCGATCTTGATGGAGAGTTCTAGGTACCAAAATTACGACCTCCTCATGTCATTGCTTTACCACAAAGACGATGTGCGGGTTCGTTTTCTTTTAAAGTCTTACGCCTACCAATATAATAACTTAACAAAATCCAAGATAATAGCGACTTACTTCTTTTGGTTTACGTGTATCATAAGAAAATTTTGGGTATTAAAACTATTTTCAACAAAGAGAACCAAAGCACTCACCGCAATATGGCTAACTTAAAATTCAAAGGTATATCTCAAATATCTTACTTTTATGAACTTTCTCAATTTAATATAACCGTAATCTTAATGTTTGGACATGAATAATAGTGGAAGTCTTCAGAATCGCAGTGGTATTAAGTGTTTGAATCGATTAATATCTGAAGGGCTCATGATACTCCTTGATAAAAGTATGGCTTGGGTGTAGAACATATATATTAGATACTCACCAATTATTTTACCAAAATTGAAACTTCACCCTTATTTTTATAAAGTTTATAAAATTTTAAACTTATTTTATCTTTCTATTATTTGAACTAAATATATCAAGACAAGTTTGATACTTCATAATTATTTTAATAATTAATAATGTAAGTATGCTTTCAAAATAAAACATCAACTTTGTTTTATGTTTAAATTCCAACTAAATTAACTTTGTTACGACTATCAGTTTTTTACTGTACTTTTATTAAATTGATTAGTAACAACCACTTATGCTATTCCACTTTGAACTAAACAACTTCAAACAAAGTAATACACTACGGTCGGTAACCACTATAAAAAAGATCAGAAAATATCATTTTAAACATATTTTCATTTTCATATTTTAACATATTTTCTTTACCAAGTGCATATAATAAATTATAAATTCATGTAGTTATCATTAACATATCGAACTGCTACAGAATATTAATACTCCTTTCTTTAATTGAGGGTTTCCCTTTTTACTATCTAAAAAGTTTCAGAATATTGAATTCAGATAGAGTAAAAAATCCACGGAACTTGAAAAACAGATTTAAAATAGATTTCCCCCTAGAAGTTTCGGGTTTTCTTTATTAAAAATCAAAAATATATGGATGAAACGAACATTCCAGAGAAAATGGGTTAAACTAAAAAAATGATAGTACTAACAATTTAATTCACTTGTGATGGATAGACATGTGTCAAGCACTAATGTAATAAGCAAATCGGACGGTGGACGTGTTAGTAGCGGCAAATAAACGGTCAAGATATGGAAGGACAAATCTATACATAAAAGAAAATAAAGTTGGCAGAGAGAAAGGGATACCAAGCAATAACATGACAACACGTGTTATCATAGCGTGGGAGTGTGTCCTAGCGTAGGACCCAAGAACGTGTACTGATTGGCGTAAAAGACGTGATGTCGGTGGCGTTGGTCCACCTGACTAGTTAACCAATGCCACGTTGGAACAAGCTTTGTTGCATAGAAATGATAAAATTTTGTAAAAATTAATAACGTTTATTCTTAAAAATAATAATAATAACGTTTAATCAGTGTTGTCAACAAAAAAAAACCTTCTATCAGTTTTCCATTTAAGCGTTACAAACTTACAAACAAAAAGTAGTTACGTTTTCTTTTTTTTTTTGTGTGTAAAGGATTCGTAGTTCGTATCACGCTAGGCATCATTCAACCAGTACCGGAAGTTGTTTTCCAACGTGAACAAGGTTTCGTAATCTTTTCAGCTTTTACCATAGGCCTTATCGCGTTTCTAACGATAAACATAAATGTAGATCTATGCTGAGCATAAGAGGAAACAAATTAGCATACGATTACTTGGATTTCTTAAGATAATTAGATATGCTAATGAGTGGGATGGCATTTTCCGACCAGAGGTGATAAACAAAACTAAAATATCAGAAAGGACAGATGGTAATCAGGAATGCATATTCTCTTATGAACCGTGTACCAATACAAAAGATGATGAACACGACGTGCGACATCATTATACCCGCTCCTCTAAACTTTGAATCAAAGACGTTTCGCGAACCGTGACATAACAACACACATAACCAAACAAACCCATCTCTTTCAATTCTTAACTGGTCGTCGTCTTTTATTGTCCTTATCCTTTGAATAATGTTTGCGGTGATTAGCAAAAACGATATCCTGTAGCCGACATTCTCGTGATAATACAAACTTATCTGGTTAATTATGTACTCATCATACTTTTTTAAAAAATACATCTATATTTTTAAGATAAACTGGTGTATATTTAGAAATACTATAATTCCGAAAGTTATAAACTTAGAGCAAAGTGCTTACTTGCATCATTTGTTTATGCTAACCATGTGTGTGTTTTTTTTTTTTTTTTTGCTTTTCACCGCCCGTCTGAAAATGAAAATTGCTGTCAAATCAGGAATATTCAACGATGTTTATCACTTCACTTTATTACTTGGTGGGACACGAGAATCGATCAATGCATTGCTAATTCTTTCTAACGAAATAACTGCTATGGGCCAAGAAGTTAGGCCTTAGCGATTACAATTTTAATGGCACAAAACACATTATATGGGCCTGTCAGTTAGAGTCGGATCTAAAACCCGACCCGATTTCTATTGACATCGACGTGGGCAGGGAGAGAGAAAGAGTCCACGCCAACGAATCGAACCTCGTCTCGTCGCTGTGGATTTCTCTGCATCTCCGTGTTTATCCGGCGCTCCTCAGAGTGGTGGCGAATTTGGAAGGAAGCGATGATAACGAGATCGAATCTAGCGGAACAGCTCAGAGAATATCAGATTAGATCGAAGCATGATTGGGCCTCCGTCTCTTTCTTTTCCTCCACCTCCAATTTCTCGTCTTCAAGGTCAGTTAACTATTTTTTTTCAAATCAGGATTTGAGATCTACGCCTTGTCCTCATCCTTCTTATAGCTTTGATGTGGAGCTTCGTGAGTTGTGTTCGTTGTGATATTCAAATTCTCATAAATGATTGAACACGATGTTTAAGGGTTATGGATACTACTATTGCATCTTGGTAACAACGTTTCTATGTGAATTTGAGTCCATTGCCATCTTGATTCTATTGTTGTAGCTTGAAGATGCACATTGTTTTCTGTGGTACTTAATTCTATTGCTTTGATCCAGGGTCGATGTCGTTGTCTTTGTCATTTGGGAGCTAGTGATCTTAGCATTCCTTGTCTTCTCAGCAGTCTCCTTGTACTTCAAGCGGTTGGAACTCGCCTTCATCCTGGTTTGTGTCACTTTACTATTGCTCCTCTGCATGAAAATCACAAAGCAAGTGAGAGTAGCTAGGAAGAAGAAGCGGAGGATGCTTCTTCCTCTCTCTATGTAAAATGACCATACCAAAGAAGCAGCAAACCCAAACTGTTCCCTGGCAGAACCCATAAATCATCAATGAAGATATGACAGTTGAGCTCAGACTTGTCGCTGGTACGCATCGTTTCTGCCCTTTGAAGAATAGATCACCAGATATTAGGATACCATGGGTGCAAATTCCAGGGCTTAGCTTAGACCAAACAGAACTGCTTACGTTATCAGCGTTTTTGTGATTATAAAGATAATATAATTTTCCATCTATCTTTATAACACGTTATCATTTGTGTAGTTGTTTTGATTTGTTGGCTGTTGAAGTTACAAAAAAAAACATTCGTTTCATGTGACTAGAAAAAAGAGAAATCAAAGAACTCTCATGAAAGGTAAAGAGAGAACTACATAGAAAATGAAAGTACCAAGCAACTTGCTCTAAAGAGCTCACATGTTTCTTTCACCACCACTACCATATTTCCTTTGCCCTCTTCAAACCGCTAGAGTATTCTTGTTTCTAGATACTAATTAAGAAAGTGTGGTTAATCATCTTGTATTATACATAGTATTATGGTCTGTTAATAGATAATACACTTGCTTTGCTAGATTTGGTTCACTCAAGTTACCAGACGATAATATGGAGATATTGCCTTGCTTTGTCAAAGTCCATACATTGTAAAAGAAAGAATGCTAACCGAGTTAATAACCAAGAAAATTGCAATTATGTAAAATCTCTAGATATATGTGGAAAGTAATACGTAAGTCCATTAGTGGCCGTGATCTAAAAAGTGGAGAAAACTTGTAAAGAATTGAATAAACACGAACACCCTTCTCCCTCCACACGTACCAAGGTTATATATATAGGCACTTACGGTTGCATTTAAAAGGCATCACTACGAAAATATCAGAGCAGAAGTAACACACACAGAAGCTAATAATGAAGAAACTATATTCTAAGAGGATGAGACTCTCGGAGCTGGTCGAGAAATGGAGAAAGAGGAAGAAAGGGCACTTCACAGTTTACACCAAAGAAGGGAAGAGATTCGCTTTGCCATTGGATTATCTCAACCATCCGATCTTACAAGTGTTATTGGAGATGGCTGAGGATGAGTTTGGGACTACCATTGATGGTCCTTTAAAGATTCCTTGCGATGGGAGTTTAATGGATCAAGTCATCATGCTTGTGAGGAGAAGTATGTCCGATAAGTATGATGATGATGATGATGGGGAGAAGAAGTCAGAGCTTTGTTCCACGACTACCTGCAAGGGAGCTTCAGTCTCTTCTCTAGTACCTCTCTTTCGTGGACAGAGCCAGCTTCGGTCCTTAGTTTCCTAATAATTCTTGGTTATGGATTCGAAGAGAAAATTGTGTTGTAGATCATATACATGTAATTTGTTTTGGGTAATTGGATTGTAATGAGTATAATCAACCTGATATTTGAAATGATTTGTACTAAAATGGTTAATCTTCAGTTATTAAAATATGAATGTTATTCAACTTATGGTTTTAATTTTTTTTTTTTTTTTAAAGATTCACTATTGTTAAATGTCAAAATCTTATAGTTTTAGATGAAATTCTACATGATTCCATCATAATTCATAATATTAAAAAAAAAAACTCATCCAAAATCATGTAAAATACATTAAAAATTAAATCTTTTTAAATAAAATCTCAAATACATAATTTATTCACCTCGTATGGTAATAATCCTACAAATGTTAAAAAAAAAAAATCTTACAAAGGTTTAGCTAGTAGTTTAACTAAGCACCATGAGTTGTGGGAGATGATAACTTTTCAATCAAAACTTCTTAAATGGGCCTATTCATTTAAACGCTCTAAGTCTACTAATTGGGCCTTGTCCTTTAAGACGAGGCCTGTCTAAGGACACGTATCGAAAAAGTCGTGAGTCACCTGCTTGAATTGAATCTCAGTTAAGATTGTGAAATCGGAGAAATTGCAGTGCGAATCGGGAATCTCTAGGGTTTGGAGAAAATGGGTGGAGGAGGTATAACATACAAGGGAGTCACTGTCCACACCCCCAAGACGTGGCACACCGTCGCCGGAAAGGGCTTGTGCGGCGTTATGTGGTACCATTTCTCTTCCTCTCCGTCGCTTTTGCAGCTTAGATCTCTACTCCTCCATTGAAGCTAGATCTTACGGTTAATCGATCATCCGGACGAATCCGTATCTAGAATCCGATTGATTTTCTGTTTCAGTTTTTTCGAATAATTTTTTTTTCGGGAAATGGATATGCCTTAATTAGTATAAGAGTGGCAATCAGACAGCTGTTGATTTGAATTGAGTTATGCCTCCGGTAGGAACCAATATCGATTTGTTTTTTTTTTTTTTCAGGTTTTGGATTCTGTATAGAGCAAAGCAAGATGGTCCTGTAGTAATGGTAAGACTTTCTGTCTCTTTATCTTTGCCTTACTCGCTGTAAAGTTTCGACGTCTTTTCATCTAAATGCGATCTTTGTTATATGGCAATTGATAGGGATGGAGGCACCCTTGGGATGGACATGGTGATCATGGTCACGGGGATCATCACTAGGTAATGTCTCTATATAGTTGAAGATTGAAAAAAATATCCTTTTTCTTATCACACCCTTGTGATTGTTTGTTCAGTGCTACTAAGTCGTAAGGCAGCAGTTCGTTAATGTTTGTGCATAATGTTGATTTAGTAATACTAAGTTGTTACTTCCTAACTCTTTCTCTCTTTTCTTTTGAATGGTGTGTAGTTAGTCTTGAATAAAGTTTGTAGCTTTGATCCAAGATTTAGTTCACACGAATGGTGAAAGTTTAGAGGATTTTGAACTTTTCTGAAGGATGTTCTTGATTTATATTCTCTATAGTGAATCATTGACCCTCTTAGAAGTCGAGTGAATGTTATGACAATGGAGTGTCTTTTATCTTGAAAGATCGCTTATAATTTAGTCGCACATAATTTGCTGTTTCTCTTTGTTGAGACGTATTGTTAGCTCGTAGTTAGCAAAACAGTGATAAATACTGCTCAAATTACTTGTGACTAATCTGGTTTTGGGTTGTTCTGCTAGGTCCCATCGAACCTATGAAGATCATGGCGAAAAATGTATGTTTCCTTCTTTTCTTTTCAGCTTCATATGTCTAAATAAGAAACAACTGTGAAAGAAGACGGCAATTGTTTTTTTTTACACAGCTTTGTAAAACTTGCTGCTTCTGTTTTCAGTTGCTACTTGGGTTGCACTTCCTTTATTTTTTTCTACAAATGAGTTTAAACATTTATGCTTATGGTTTATCATTTTTACATAGCCATGGGTAGCAAAATGAATGGTAACATGCTTAGTCTAACCATGTTAACAGATTAATAGACATCAATAACAAATCACAACATTTAAGTAAATAACAGTGTCAGCTAGAGAATTTTTATTATTATTAGAGGAAAAAAGTTAATCCCTTCAATTACATAAGTCCCTAACCAATTAAACTGGTTTAGAAACAGGTGAAAAAAAATGAATATAATGATTTAAACTTGCAATAAAGTTGAAACAATGTAATGTCAACTAAACATGTCCCAAAGCAAAACCTAACTGGACATGTATAAATCTAGCTGGTAAGAATATTAAGAAGTGAAACTCGTGTATGAATCAATCTCCGAAAAATAGACTCCAACTCTATCTCAAGTTCCTCGACAGCGATCTCCGCTGCTTCCAGCCTCGTAGCTGCGCTCTGAACCGCCGTCTCGTCCCATATATCATCTAACCAATACGAAGATCGAGTAGTAAAGATGGAAGACAAAGACCCTTTGCTCGATCTCTTCTCTAACCAAGGAATACAACCAAGAGAGAACAAAGACTCGACCATCGTCACAACGGCTCCTCTCACTTCCTTCAAAACCTCTGTCACAAAAAGAAGGTTAAGTTCTATCGGCATCGCTCCTCCTCCGCTTCCTTTCATGCTCTTTAGACAGTTTAAGCATTTCAGTATCTCCTTCTTGAGCCTGTTCTTGTACTGATTATACGCTGCGATCTTCTCGTTGACATCTGACGACTCGTTTCCACGTAGAGTAAGTTGTAGATCGTGCAAGCTGTGCTTAACTAGCGTCATCACATCTTTAGATGCGCTACAGATGTCTAACATCCTTAACGAAGCTTCAGAAACTTGTTCTGTCCACTTCTCTTGTCCTTGTTCAGACAGAGATTCTCTTGTTTTTGGACAGTGATCGAGGAGATAGTTTGCACAGTCGTGTAGCTCTCTCAAACCCTCGAAGTTAACCTGAGCCATAATGATCTTAAACGTTTTCGAGATATCTAGCTAGGAATATAACAAAATGGATTGAAACTGTAGTATTAGAGATATATTGAATGTATGTAAGATGGAGATTATATAGAGTTGAGATGAGGGATCTGAAGGAAAGTACAACGAAGGGTCCTTGTGTACGGACGTGGGACATCTGGGGAACAGCTCATTTTGGAGTTATTATCAAAATAATGATTTAAATTATTCAAAAATGTCTCCATGAACCTTCTGTATACGTAAGACACTCGTGGGTTACGGTACATTGTGGATTTGTTTGGATATTCTGTTGTATAATATATGGTTTTAAATAATTTCTTTCATTATCTATTAGGTTTTAAGTATATACCATGCATGCACGAGCGACGGTGCCAGGCTGTGTCGGTAAATTTCAACAATTTGGAATCTAATCTTAGATCAGTGTTTTTTTTTAACTTAGATCAGAGTTAAGTTATCGTGTTACGTGTTTTATCACTTGTCAGAGATGTTCATGTACAAAATGTATTTTTTTGTGTTTGTCACTCGCTTATGTATTAAACAAACCTATCGAAATATATTAATTATCAATGAAACTACAAAGAAATACATATAATTATATATCTTTGTAAAGCAAATTAATTGTATAATAAAAATTATTATAAATCTTTTTCCTTGGGAAAAAATATTTTAAACCCTAAAGCTTTCTACCACTTCCAAAAAATGAACTTTTTGTCAAAAAAAAACAATGAACTTTTTTGACTTCTACGTACGTACATCAAAAATTCAGGTCCATCTAATTTGTCTATCAATAAGGTAACTACCTCGACGGCTCAATCTATGCATACATCCTACTGCTAGATTAGATTTTGTGATTAATAAGATCTTTATATCTCAGGTTAGTTTCAACAAATGAATATCTTCTCAAATTAATCTCAACAATATATATAGTTAATTAGATTCTTATATCTCCAAATGCATTAAGTTTATTCTGTTGTTAGTGGAGAAATCTTATTATTCGATTTTTTCCATTTGAAAAGTACTACACGAATGATCAATCAATCATGCATTATATAATTTTTGTTGCCAGCATCATCCATAAACATTATTAAGGATTTTTTTAAAAAAATATCTCAAGGGTTTCTTAAAAAAAAAAACATATAATAATTTATTAAAAAAGATTAATAGTATATAATATATGAGTATAATATATGAGTATAATATATTTTCATGATTTTGTTAGAATTTTGAAATACTCATAGATTATTTTATTAATCTTGGTTATTATTGATGAGAATTTCATTGAGGTCTCTTTTCAAGACAACCCATACCAGTCCCATTACTCTCAATGTATAAGCCCATTATTGCAAACTCATACCAGCTCTGTTTTTGCAATATTTGCGGAGGAGACAGTGAGTGATGTGCTCATTGTTCAAGCTTGTGGTTGTATAATCTAATGTAATATGCACAATAACTGAAGTTTCTAGGAAAGTTACATAGTTTCAGTTTCAAAGAGTAAGCATGTTAAGAAGAGAAACTCTTGTCTTCAACAATTTCTTGTACACACACTCCAACTCTCCTTCCGTTGCTTCAATCATTTGCTCTGTTTCTCTCAGCTTCTTCAGCTCATCTCCTTCAACTTCCTGATTCTTCTTGTTAAACATTCTGGAGATAATTCCTCTACTACCACTTCTTGATAACTTTTTGTGATGTCTATGATTTGTCGTCACCACTTCCATCAACAAAGAAACAAGAACATCGAAGCTCGTCTCCTTAACTTTCTTCATCACATTAATGGCACCTCCACAATCTTTCTTCTTCTTCTTATTCTTCATCTTCAACTGCTTGCCAATCTTTCTGCTCAAGACTCTTCTCTTAAACACGTATGCGTCGATCTCACGCGTCAAGAAAGCCTCTTGATCTCCTCCTGATTTGTTTCTGATCACTCTCCTCCTCAAGCTCGACTCGAGTTCCCTGACTTGCTCTTTTATCTCCATCAAAACGTCTCGGAGCGTGTAACAGATATCAAGAACCTCGAGAAACCCGTCGGAGACATCTTCTAGAAACGCTTTTTGAGTTCTTGACGATTGCAAACGGAGGAAAACTTCGACCACCTCGTACATATTCTTTAAAACTCCGAGTTTCCGACAAGCGGACTCTGGACTTTTCTTAAGTATCAGAAGATGATTTTCGATGGATCGAGAGAGAGGGTGAACGTCGTCGGGCCAGCTTGTTGAACGCACGTGTGCCCCAGATGACGAAGAACGAACAGCCATGGATGGATGATTCATTCAGTAGAGAAATTAATGTACAAGTCAAAAAGGCTCCTTGTCTCATTAATACTCTTAACCAATATATATGTATGGCATCTATATGCATATGCATGCACGTAGAGGCCAATCATTACACGATTAGATACAGGCTGGAACTGGCTGTTGCGGTTTAGTTTCTTCCGACAGTCAAACGACAAATCCATACTTTTTTTTTTTTTTTTTTTTTTAACTTGAATTTTATTTGATAATATGCTTACATACTTTGCCATGACCGAAATCATACAGTTTATGCGAAAAGATTCAGAAATGAGATGATTCATAGTGAACCATAAATACACAGTGGAAATACATGTTTTTACCGAATGGATGAAACATCTACCTGTGTCTTCCTCTGTTTCCACGTCCTCTGTTGCCTCGTCCCCGAGAAGTGGATTGCACTTGCCACTCCATTGCCTTAACTGAAGGTCGAACTGGCCTTTCCCGAAGCAGGCGTTTTCCATAAGGTGTCATGAGATCAACTGAGTGATCACATTCTTGTTCTAGTTGATCTTCTTCTAGGTGATCTTCTTCCTCTCCATCCGAAGATACCAAAGAAGCAAATTTATTTACTCCCAAATCTAGCTCACCAATTCTGCTACTTTCTTTTAGGACCAATGTTGCGGTTTGCTCTATTGCAGGTGGGGCAATCTCCACAGGTGGAGAATCAATTTTTTCATTCACACATACAGTTGTTGGAGGCACAGACATGTTCTCAAGTTCAGTAATGGTAGCCAAGGAAGCTAAATCAGAAGCAACAATATAACCGACTTGTTCACCCAAACTTAGTCCATTTGAGACTTCAAGACTGGGGTTTAAAGCAGTAACCTGATCAGATGGTTTTGGTGTATCATCTTTATGAGAAGATTGCTTTGGCGCTGCCGTTTGCTCATCATGTGCTTGTGATGTGTTTGGAACGTTAGATGGGACCATAGATTCTTTATTCGGCGTTGCAGCATCAACAAATGCAAACACATGAGCAACCGGTGCAGTCTTACTTCCATTACCTGCTGTAGATGTCTTTTGACTGGATATAGACAAACACCTCTTTTGTTTGTGACCAATCTGACCGCATCTCTCACAAGGAGTAGGAAGCCAAGAGTATTCCACATCAACCATAGAGAAGTTTCCTTGCTTATCCCAAGCAGCAACCTTTTGTGGGAATGGCCGATCGAGCTCAACTTCCACCATAATCTTAGCTTCTCCTAACATTGTTGGGTCTAACCACGGTTTGTGGGATAGCATTGGTTCTCCAAGTCCCGAAGCAATCCATTCAATCCCGAAGATGGAGTATAATGTGTTGGGGATGTTTTTAAGCGTAACCCATAACGGGATTGAAGTGATTTCGGGGATGGTTAGAGAATTTGAGGAGGTCCACGGAGCAATAAACATGATGCAATCATCCACATGCCAAAGACTGCGATGGAGGATCCAGTTTCTAGTAGCCTCATCCGGGATATGGAATATATATGAGAATTCACCCAGCTTCTTAACTGAAATCTCACAATTCCTACCCCACAACCTATTTAGAACAGCGTACACTAAGCCACCAGATGGCACCAAGCAGCGATGAAACTGTCCTATCACATATTCTTTTTGGTTTTGCAAACCTTGGAGAAGTACATGATCAGGAATAGTTACCTTAGGGGTACCATCCTCCATGTATTCCGGCACTGTAACTCGGTGGAGATTCCTTGTTTGCGGGTTCATTCGAGCAGCCCAAGGAAACCGAGCCTTATCAGTGGGAATCCGTACTCGACTTGGCTGGGATGCATCTCTCTTAAGAACTTGTAAGGGCTGACAAATCCATACTTGTATTTATATAGTTTAGACTTCCTTTCTTCAACCTTGTACACATAAGATTAATGAAGGTGGTAAATCAATGTAAATATATAATGTTTTCAGCAAGCGTATCACTGATAAACAATCAAGCAGAATCTCAAGTGACAAAGTTCAAAAGTTATATACATAGTGATATCTAATAAGGATCAGTTCTGGACATAGCTAGATGAAATATTCGCTTTGGCATTCAAATTTTAAATTTGAAGCTATTATAAATAAATATGCATGACCCTCAAATTATAGACTTTTTTGTTAATATTAACCTCAAAATATTTATGGCCTCTTAAATCTGAGATCCGACCATGTATCCAACTTAGTAAGAACGAGTTTTACATCCTTGACATCATAATGAGCATTCTGTTCTTTATGTTTATTGTAAAAATTTATTCCAAGAATAACAAATCTTGAGGCAACATAAAAACACACACACACACACATAGTTTGCAAATATCAGTTTTTAGTTAGTAGATAGCTTATACGTATGGCAACAACCTCAGCTAGGCAAGGCTGCGTAGCTATGAAACCCACAAGAAAGAGTAACCGTTGGCTGCGACGTCTTTTTCAAAATCCCAGCATCCTTTAATTAAATAACACATCCTTAGAGATTCCATTATATCAATAAACGTCCAAGTCCAATTGTATATGAATATAAACACGCATACATGTAATACTATATTTGTCTAGTTGAATTGAAGAAAAAACTGGGAATGTGCACGAACGGAACCGAGGAAGACTTCTTGAAGCAATATCATCAACGAGAAGTTGAGCCCATATTTGTGACAGCCTGTATGTCTTTCTTTCGTTAACTTATATCAAGCACCTAATTGTTATTGTCTTCATGTGTCCTTTTATAAAAGATTACTTAAAAGGTCATATCTGTATATATAATAGTTGGCTGTTACTTATGGACACAAACACGAGCATAAAATACAACATAATATGTTTCCAATGCCCATGCACAAGTTTTATTTAATTAGCCTGATCTGACCAAACGATCTTAGTTATATTTAGTCTCATACTCTCATTGATATTCCACAAATCATCCACATATCAACATTATGCTAAGCCTGCTTTAGAGTGCTGTATATATTCTCCATTGATATATATATATGTCATTACTATATATTAAAATCATGGTCAGAAATAATTGTTGCTTATATTAGATATTTAATGATTAATAGATATTAATATTTCCAAATTGAGATAATCTTATAAATATAAAACGTATTAATCTAATAAGATTGACCACAAAAGAAATATATGATAAGTGAATGGCAGCATGGTATAATACTTTCTTACAAACTTAGACTGAAACCCAATTAAAGCAGCGCAGAGAAAGAGGAATGTGCCGGATTGAAACCCAACTAAACAAGGCACAGAGAAGGAGGAATAGCCCATCCGGCCCATTCTTCAAAATTGGTACGCAGACCTAAAACAAGACTGTATATGGTAATGAAAAGATTCCAATTTGAGGCAGAAACTGAGCCTTGGGGAAAAAGCAACCTCCACATGATGATCTCTCCAGCTTTTTGTTCACGACTTCATCATCAATCTTGATAGCTTCTTTGTGACTAGTAGCCTTCTTTCGCGGATTAACGCGACCAAGAAAAAGCCAGTCATCAAGGGACAACGTATCAGAAGTCGTCTTCACTTCCCTTGTCCTCTTTTTACTGTTAGTCGTCTTCTTTTTCTTCTGTCAAACAACTCTTCTCACGTTCATCTGAGACTTGCTTGCTTTCCAAGTCTTCCTCCTCCTTATTCTTCTCTTCCCGTAGCACCGTTCCTGAAGCCACTATTTGTCTTTCATCTTCGATTTCGACATGACTACATCGAATATAGGTTTCAGATCACGCCGAAAACGCCTCAATGTGGTTCCAAAGTCGAAATATCAAAGCAAGAGAGATGGTGAAGAGATACATCTAATAAAAAGGAAATTATGACGACTGTATTTATGGTGAAAATAAAGGTGAGACTGAGGGTTACACACTATATTTAAAGACACCTGATTTATCTACCGACGTTTAAGGGCAATATCTGATATTTTCATCTAAACAATAATAAAAGGGAAATAGCTAGAGCATCCAGGGTGTCCACGTCGACATATTAAATCATCCAACGAAATGGACTCGAATCTCTCTGTTTCGTCTTCTTCCAAAGCACGGAGAAAACCACCGTTACATCACTTCCGCTTTTCCTTTGCCTCCACATCTTTTTTTTGTTCGCTGCCTCCACATCTAAGTCTCATAAAGTTCATGTGTTTATCATAACCCAAACGACATGAATCTGTTCCCCTTCCAACAACTCCACAATTATATATATCCCTTCTTCTTTGCTTCTACCCTTCACCCCTTCCGGTTTCTGTTAATCAACTTCTGGCAACCGAGGAACACAACTAAAGGTAGTTTCTTTATTGGTCTGGAGCTTTTCTTATAGATTAACATGTATGAAATCATTTTCTAACCAGATAATTTTGCTCATTTTGTGATATTAGTTTCGTTCAATTTTTATGAAGCTGCTTCATGTTCTTTCTAGCTTCATTCTTCAATCAAAAGATGGATCAATGTATGTTTCCTTATCTTCTTGTGATTGGCAATTAGGTTTTCCCACGGCTGTTGATAAGGAGTACTTTAGACTGAACCGTGCAGTTGCTACATGAAAAACAGTTCTTCCTTACAGTACGATGCTCACAAACAAGTTTTAATCATCAACACTCATTTTCTCTTTCATCATGATTCAACACTGTCTATGGTAAGAGATTGCAGCATGTACAATGTTTCAATCTTAAATCTTTGTTATATCAGTCCCTTCACTATCACTGCGGATGATTTGCATCTTTCTGAACAAGAATTTTTTTTAACAGGTTTGTAAGATTCTCCAGTATGCTGAACATATCAGAAGGACGTCGATCTCAGTCCAGTGCATATTATACTTTGCTGGTAACCACCACCAAGTCTAGGTTTTAGGAATTTTCATGTGTTACTGCTCAGCTTTGTTTCTACTTTTGTGGCAGAGATTGATCAGTAAGCGAGGGCCTGTCTACCAGTTGTCAAACCACAAGGCTTTGTCCTTACGAGACTGCTCATCGGTACAGAGATTCAGAAGCTTACAAGGTCACTGTTTTTCTTTATTATGATAAAACTTTGGGTATGCTGTACTTTTTTTGTCATTTTGGCTTCACATTGGGTATGCCACAGAATCACCGAGGTAACATGCTGTTGATTTCATATGGCTTCTAAATCCAAATCGGTATTGAAAGTTTCCACAAACAAGTTGGAGTAAGGCATGTTTGGCATGTTTAGGGAAGATGCTCTTCAAGTTTCTCTTATGTAGAAGAATGTCTCTTGCATCAGAATTCTTTGTGTAAAGCTTTTATGGGACAGTTTTATTTTCTACCTCCATTAACATGTGACCATTTTGCTTTGCAGTATCTGTTGAGAAGAATTTCACTACCGCTGAGAACTCTTTTCAAATAATCTCAAAATACGTAATTCAATACACCTCGTAGGGTAATAATCTTACAAAGTTTTGGTCAGTGTAGGAGATGATAACTTATCAATCAAAACTTCTTAATTACTACTAGAACTTTTAATGGGCCTAGTCCTTTAAATGGTCCAAGTCTTAATTGGGCCTTTACTTTTAAAGCCTGAGGCCTTGTCTAAAGATGTATCGAAAAGTGGCGGAGTCGCGAGTCACACACCTGCTTGGATTGAATCTCAGGTAGGCATTGTGAAAATTGCAGTGCGAATCGGGAATCTGTAGGGTTTGGAGAAAATGGGCGGAGGAGGAGGTATAACATACAAGGGAGTCACTGTACACACTCCCAAGACGTGGCACACCGTCGCCGGAAAGGGCTTGTGCGGCGTTATGTGGTAACATTTCTCTTTCTCTCTCCCTTGCTTTTCAAGCTTAGATCTTTACTCCTCCATCGAAGCTAAGATCTTACCTTTAGAGTATCGGTCAATTGATATTCCCGACGAATCCGATTGATTTGTCTGTTTCAGTTTGTTGATTAAATTTTTTAGACAATGGATATGTCTTAATTAGTATCATAGAGACAATTAGACAGCTGTTGATTATGAATTGGGTTATGTCTCTGGTCGGAACCAATATCAATGTCATTTCAATTTTTTTTTTTTTTTTTTTTTTTTTTTTTGAAGGTTCTGGATTTTGTACAGAGCAAAGCAAGATGGTCCTGTAGTCATGGTAAGACTCTCTCTCCCCCCTTTTATATTTGCCTCAATCTTTGTTTAGTTTCGAGCTTTTTTTATTTGAATTGTATCAATTTCTCTACTCCTTCCATGGTGGCTAAATGGTGATCTTTGTCTAAATGGCAATTGTTAGGGATGGAGGCACCCGTGGGATGGACATGGTGATCATGGTCATGGTGGGGATCATCACTAGGTAATGTCTGCATTCACACTTTTGATGGAAACATTATATACTTCTTTAACACTGTACGGTTGTTAATAAAGAGTGAACAAATATCCCTTTTTTTTTTATCTTACCCTCGTGATTGTTTGTACTATCCTACTAAGTAGTAAGGCAGCAGTTCGTTGATGTCGATCCATAATGTCGATTAGTATTACAAAGTTGTCATTTGCTAACTAGATATCTTTTAAAATGGTGTGTTGTTAGTTTTGAAGAAAGTTTGTAGCTTTCTTCCAGATTTTTGTGTCGATGTTCTTGAATTACGTTCTCTGTTGTGAATCATTAACCCTTTTTGGGAGCCAAGTGATTGAGAATGGAGTTCGTCAATACTTTAGTCGCACATACTTTGCTGTTTATCTATGATCTCATTAGCTTGACAAACAACGTTTGAGCTCTTTTAACCTTGAATTCACTTTCCATGCAAATCTAGCTATAGTCTTTGATAAGCACTGCTCAAATTACGTGAAACTAACCTTGTTTTTGGTTGTTCTGCTAGGTCTCATCGAACCTTTGAAGATCATGGCGAAAAAATGTACGTCTCTTTTCTTTTCTTTTCAGCTTCATATGTCGAAATAATTACAACTGTGAAAGAAAACGTCAATTGTTTTTGTTCACAACTTTGTAAGATTTGCTGCTTCTGTTTTAAGTTGCTACTTGGATTGCACTTGATGTTTTTTCTGTCTACAAATGAATTGTAACAATTTTTTTTGGATAATAAGTGAATTATAACAATTATACTTATGGCGCCTTTATCATTTTTACATAGCCATGGGTAGCATTAGCAACATGAATTACAGCTAGAGAACTTTTATTAATATTAAGGAAAAAACTTAATCACTTTAATTAAGTATTAATCAACCTTATGTCTCTAATCAATTAAACTGGTTGAGAAACAAGGAAAAATGAATATAATGATTCAAACATGCAATAAAGTAGAAATCAATGTAATGTCAATTAAACATGTCCAGAAGCAAAACCTAACTGGACATGTATAAATCTAGCTGGTAATAATATTAAGAAGTGAAACTCTTGTATGAATCAATCGCCTGAAAATGGACTCCAACTCTATCTCAAGCTCCTCCACAGCAATCTCTGCTGCTTCCAATCTTGTAGCTGCGCTCTGAACCCGGTCTCGTCCCATATATCATCTAACCAATCCGAAGATCGAGAAGTAAAGATCGAAGACAAAGACCCTTTGATCTCTTCTCTAGCCAAGGTATACAACCAAGAGAGAACAAAGACTCGACCATTGTCACAACAGCTCCTCTCACTTCCTTCAAAACCTCTGATACAAATAGAAGATTAAGTTCTGTCGGCATCGCTACTCCTCCTCCGGTTCCTTTCATGCTCTTTAGACAGTTTAAGCATTTCAATATCTCCTTCTTGAGCCTGTTCTTGTATTGATTATACGCTGCGATCTTCTCGTTGACATCTGATGATTCGTTTCCACGTAGAGTAAGTTGTAGATCGTGCAAGCTGTGCTTAACTAGCGTCATCACATCTTTAGATACGCTACAGATGTCTAACATCCTCAATGAAGCTTCAGAAACTTGTTCCGTCCACTTCTCTTGTCCTTGTTCAGACAGAGATTCTCTTGTTTTGGACAGTGATCGAGGAGATAGTTTGCGCAGTCGTGTAGCTCTCTCAAACCCTCGAAGTTAATCTGAGCCATAATGATCTTAACTTTTCAAGATATATTTAGCTAGGAATATAACAAAATGGATTGAAACGGTATTAGAGATATAGTGAAATGCATGTAAGAGGGAGATTATATAGAGTTGAGACGATGGATCTGAAGGAAAGTACAATGAAGGTTCCTTACAATGGGTTTGTACGGACGTGGGACACCTGGGGAACAACTCATTTTGGACATATTATCAAAATAATGATTTAAATTATTCAAAAATGTCTCAATGAACCTTCTATATACGTAAGACACTCGTGGGTTACAATACATTGTGGATTTGTTTTGATATCCTGTTGTATAATATATAGTTTTAAATAATTTATTTTATTGTTTATAAGGTTTAAGTATATACCATGCATGCACGAGCGACGGTGCCAGGTTGTGTCGATAAATTTCAGCAATTTGGAATTTAAGAGTCTAAATAAAATGGAATGAAAAATATTTTAATCTTAGATCAAAGTTAAAATATTTGTGTTACGTGTTTTATCACTTCTCAGAGAAGATATATTAATGTACAAAATATATTTTTTGTGTTTGTCACTCTCTTATGTATTAAACAAACCTATCAACATATATTAATTATCAATGGTTATATGATTGAAACTACAAAGAAAAACAGATCAATATGGATCTTTTTTAGCAAGTCCATATGGATCTTTATAAACCAAACAGTATACTAAAACTATTGTAAATCTTTTTCCTTAGAATTTTTTTAAAAAACCCTAAAGTTTTCTACCAATTCCAACTAAGAAACAATGAACCTTTTGGCTTCTACGTACAACAAACATTCAGCTCCATATAATTTGTTTATCACTAAGGTAACTACCTCGACGGCTCAACCTATGCATATATTCGACTGCTAGATTAGATTTTGTGATTATTAAGATCTTTATATCTCAGGTTAGTTTCAACAAATGAATCTCTTCTCAAATTAATCTCAAATATATATCATTAGATTCTTATAAAAAAAATTTCAACAAATGCATTAAGTTTATTCTGCTGTTAGTGGAGAAATCTTATTATTCGATTTTCCCATTTGAAAAGTACTACACGAATAATCAATCATTCATGTATTATATGATTTTTGTTGCCACCATCATGCATAAACATTATTAAGCAGTTTCTTAATATCTCAAGAGGTTCTTAAAAGTAATAAACAAAATTAATATAATAATTTTGAAAAACAAGATTAATTGTAAATAATATATGAGTATAAGATATTTTGCATGAGTTTGTTAACATTTTGAATTACTCATATATTATTTATTATTTTTGAGAATTTCATTGAGGTCTCGTTTTCAAGACAACCCACCAATCCCATTAATCTCGATGTAAAAGCCCATTATTGCAAACTCATACCAGCTCTATCTTGCAACATTTGCGGAGGAGATAGTGAGTGATGAGATGTGCTCATTGTTCAAGCTTGTGATAATGTGATTGTATAATCTAATGTAATATGCACAATAACTGAAATTTCTAGGAAAGTTACATAGTTTCAGCTTCAAAGAGTAAGCATGTTAAGAAGCGAAACTCTTGTCTTCAACAATTTCTTGTACACACACTCCAACTCTCCTTCTGTTGCTTCAATCATTTGCTCTGTTTCTCTCAGCTTTTTCAGCTCATCTCCTTCAGCTTCTTGATTCTTCTTGTTAAATATCCTCGACATGATTCCTCTACAACCACTTCTTGATATCTGCTTATGATTCATCGTCACCACTTCCATCAACAAAGAAACAAGAACATCGAAACTCGTCTCCTTAACTTTCTTCATCACATTAATGGCACCTCCACAATCTTTCTTCTTCTTCTTATTTTTCATCTTCAACTGTTTACCGATCTTTCTGCTCAAGACTCTTCTCTTAAACACGTATGCATCGATCTCACGCGTCAAGAATGCATCATGATCTCCTCCTGATTTGCTTCTGATCACTCTCCTCCTCAAGCTCGACTCGAGTTCTCTGACTTGCTCTTTTGCCTCCATCAAAACGCCTCAATGTGGTTCCAAAGTCGAAATATCAAAGCAAGAGAGATGGTGAAGAGATACATCTAATAAAAAGGAAATTATGACGACTGTATTTATGGTGAAAATAAAGGTGAGACTGAGGGTTACACACTATATTTAAAGACACCTGATTTATCTACCGACGTTTAAGGGCAATATCTGATATTTTCATCTAAACAATAATAAAAGGGAAATAGCTAGAGCATCCAGGGTGTCCACGTCGACATATTAAATCATCCAACGAAATGGACTCGAATCTCTGTTTCGTCTTCTTCCAGCACGGAGAAAACCACCGTTACATCACTTCCGCTTTTCCTTTGCCTCCACATCTTTTTTTTGTTCGCTGCCTCCACATCTAAGTCTCATAAAGTTCATGTGTTTATCATAACCCAAACGACATGAATCTGTTCCCCTTCCAACAACTCCACAATTATATATATCCCTTCTTCTTTGCTTCTACCCTTCACCCCTTCCGGTTTCTGTTAATCAACTTCTGGCAACCGAGGAACACAACTAAAGGTAGTTTCTTTATTGGTCTGGAGCTTTTCTTATAGATTAACATGTATGAAATCATTTTCTAACCAGATAATTTTGCTCATTTTGTGATATTAGTTTCGTTCAATTTTTATGAAGCTGCTTCATGTTCTTTCTAGCTTCATTCTTCAATCAAAAGATGGATCAATGTATGTTTCCTTATCTTCTTGTGATTGGCAATTAGGTTTTCCACGGCTGTTGATAAGGAGTACTTTAGACTGAACCGTGCAGTTGCTACATGAAAACAGTTCTTCCTTACAGTGCGATGCTCACAAACAAGTTTTAATCATCAACACTCATTTTCTCTTTCATCATGATTCAACACTGTCTATGGTAAGAGATTGCAGCATGTACAATGTTTCAATCTTAAATCTTTGTTATATCAGTCCCTTCACTATCACTGCGGATGATTTGCATCTTTCGAACAAGAATTTTTTAACAGGTTTGTAAGATTCTCCAGTATGCTGAACATATCGAAGGACGTCGATCTCAGTCCAGTGCATATTATACTTTGCTGGTAACCACCACCAAGTCTAGGTTTTAGGAATTTTCATGTGTTACTGCTCAGCTTTGTTTCTACTTTTGTGGCAGAGATTGATCAGTAAGCGAGGGCCTGTCTACCAGTTGTCAAACCACAAGGCTTTGTCCTTACGAGACTGCTCATCGGTACAGAGATTCAGAAGCTTACAAGGTCACTGTTTTTCTTTATTATGATAAAACTTTGGGTATGCTGTACTTTTTTTGTCATTTTGGCTTCACATTGGGTATGCCACAGGAATCACTGAGGTAACATGCGCTGTTGATTTCATATGGCTTCTAAATCCAAATCGGTATTGAAAGTTTCCACAAACAAGTTGGAGTAAGGCATGTTTGGCATGTTTAGGGAAGATGCTCTTCAAGTTTCTCTTATGTAGAAGAATGTCTCTTGCATCAGAATTCTTTGTGTAAAGCTTTTATGGGACAGTTTTATTTTCTACCTCCATTAACATGTGACCATTTTGCTTTGCAGTATCTGTTGAGAAGAATTTCACTACCGCTGAGAACGCTTTTGCCTTTCTGAAAAAAAAAACGACAATGATGGTGACCCAATTTATGGACCTTCTTATTCATCTGAGAGTGTTCATGTAAGTTTCTCTATCCTAATTTGCTTCTCTTACCTATACAACTCAATTTGACGGACTTTGATGGACATAGGTTTCTATCACAGTGGACTCACGACAAAAGACACTAATGGTCTGTGGATTCAAGCTGACTTTGATGGAAACAGTCTAAAACGATTTCAATTAAGTAACGTTTCTGCATGATTCAACTCTCTTTAAAACATGTTCATAATAGATCGCTTATAGGCTATAGTTCACATAATGCCAATAGCATCTAAAGCCCTTGGTCTTGATCTTGAAACACACGTGTTACTCAATTAATTATGTGATTCATTGCAGCAAGGAGTTGGAAATCATACCCCATATGAACAGAGAAATGCTGAGGACAGAGAAGCAAATGGTAACCAAGAACAAACGGTTGGTTTCAGTGTCAAGAACACAGCATTGTTTCCTTCTGAAGTGGAGGAAGGAGTGTAGCTAGAAAATTACTCTCTCTCAGATCAAGCGAGGCTTACAATTTTATTCACTCCCATAAGAATGCCTTGCTCCGGTGCTCCCAATTGGTTTCATGACAAAACCCTGTAACAACAAACCTTTCTCTTCTTACATGAGACCTTTAGGTTTATGTCCCCCCCCCCCTCCTCATATTATAGGTTAGTATCAACACTTTGCCTCCATAGGCCAAAAAAAAATACTGGCAACACCCTGGTTGCTCTCCCCTTGTGGTTTGTGCGTTGTGTGAAGAAGAGAGAAAAAGATATTACACGCTGGTCTTAATCTTATACATTATACTCTGTTCAAATATGTTAACCAAATGTGGAAGCTTTCATGTAAAAAGAAATGTTGTAGTAAAGATTTAAGAAGCATCTTTGGAACTCTCAAACGTTTAGGATACTAAACCAAATTTGTTATAACCAATTTGGCAATTCGAAATCAAAAGCATAGTCCTTCTAAACAGCAGTAGCAGCAGTCATATTTTAAGATTATGGAACTGTAGTGTAAACAATATGCTAATAATAATATCCTGTAACAAAAACAATTAGTGTTCAAATTATTCAATATTTATAAAACATATTTACTTAAACAGTGTTTTTTTGGGAAAAAGATGCAATTTAGTTTTATTCAATAATTGGTATATTTTACTCATATTAAATGTGGTTATATAATATTATATCATAAGATTAAATATACAAAAAAAAATTTACGTACTGTGTATTTACATATGATCAAGTACATTTAAAACATAATTTATGTATATATAAATACAAAAATAGAAAATGGTAGTTATTTAAAAGGTTACAATTTTAAAACCGATCTTCTATTTAGATAATTTTAAAATTATTCTAAATATAAAATAAATTATTAATATAAATATGTGTAGCCTGGATAATAACTTAGAATGTGTATAACTAATGTAAAATTTAATATTGAGTTTGTACACAATACTATCAAAGAAACATAAACAAAGGTCATGGAACCTAAAAAAAGGTCATGGAACACAAAAGAAGAGTGAGGCAAATGTGAGAATAATAGTAACGCAATTCGTAGGCTTGCAACTCAGATTGTAGGGCAGGATCAAACCGTAGGCCGTAGCAGTTAGAATTCTTAAACTGTTTTTGTTTCATGTTATTTTCAGAAACACACACAAAACGTCTATGTAATGTGTTTAATTAGATTTAAGTTAAGTGTTCTTCGAAATTTCAGAAAACTTTTAAGTTGGGTTTGAAGTCCTCACTCATACCTGTTTCCCAGAGGTCATTCAAGACCATCTTTGAGCAAGTAGTCTCGGCCTTGCAAAAAGGGATGACCGAGCACATAAACACTACCCAGCAAACAAAAAAAAAATGCTCGAACATCAATAAATAGTATTATAATTTAAAAGTATTTCCAAAGTAAAATCTAATTACTTAAATTATTAAAAGAAGAAACTTTAAAATTAATATTACATTAACAACAGTAAGGAAGTAAACCTTCTATAGCTTTACAACTAAGAGTATTTCAAACTATGAAGCAAAATTTTTTTATCACAACAAACTTTAAATAATAGAAATGAAATAGAAAACAATAAATGTTAAATTTAAATAGGTTGAAAATTTTATTTTGGTTAAAACGATAAATTGAAGACAACGAATAAAGAACCGGTATAGAAGTAAGTGGTACTTTCTTTTAAAGACGAGTACTAAGTTTGTTTGGTTTTAAATTATTAAGTTTGTTTATTTTTATTTGATTTATCATAGGAAATACTAAAGTGTATTAGAGGAAAAAATTGTATAAAAAAAGAAATTAGCCTAATAGGATATATTTATCATTTTTTGGCCTAAAAACAAATTTCCCGACAAACTTTATACATTATTAATTATAAGTTTTAAAATTGTTTTAAATAAAAATAAATAACCAAGATAAAGAATATATATAGATCTTAACTTATAATTTAGCAAACTTTTTATTAATCTTACTGATATCCTATATAAAATTCCAATAAACACAACACACATTATTCCTATTAGTTTTAAATTTTCATTTTCTTATAATTATATAATAAGTTCCAGTATATATCATATTTATTTATTTATTAAAATATAAATATTAATATACAAGTTAAATTAATATTATAGGAAAAATCCGGGCGTAGCCCGGGAAAACCCCTAGTGATTGTTAAATGCGGAATATATTCGGCTATTAGAAACCCTTTCTTTATAAATAACCATTGGACTATTAATGGGTATACTTGTAAATATAGTTTTATTTTAAGGCCCATTCTATGGGGAAAGCTTTCAACAACATGTGTAGCATTGTTATAAAACCCTTGTAGAAACTGCGTGTTGTCCCGAAGTCTCAAACATGGGTGACATGAATCCTAATTTGTGAATTAAAAAGTCAAATAAAGGTTAAACATGAGAGATGCCAATCCAAGTCCCACATTGGAGAATTAGACAAGGAGTGTCTAATATATAAAGAGATGTCCAACTCTAATAGTATGATACTTTTTGGAAGGAAACCAAAAGTAAATCTATGCGGGCCAGTTTCTAAGGTACAAAGTGGACAATATCATACTAATGGAATAATATAGAGTTGGACACGGGATTTCGCAATCCCAACAAAACAAACATATATATACTCAAAAAATGGTGACACATGACATGATCTTAAAACGGCAGTGTATTATGTTTCTTGACCTTTTCTGTCTAATAATAAGCTACACCGTCTGTGATTTTGGCTTTCTTTCGGAACGAAGATAGTGAATTGCTCAGGAGGATTGTTATGATTGTAGCCATATTTCCATTATTATATAAAACAATATCGTGACGCAGATAATATACAAGTGTGTACACATACATTTTTACAATTAATTACCATACAATGAAAAAAACTTCTTGAAATATGAATTTGTGCAAGGTTTTAAAAACAATTGAATTTTCCACGAGATACATAACATCTGCCAATAGAAAACATTCAACACTTGATATAAAATATAAAAAATAACATCTAGATTAAAATTAACTATATATATTGACAAAGGTGTAAGTTTATAACCTTATAGATAACACTGCTACACAAGTTACAACTTACATACAAGTTCGATATACATTTTCAAACAATGAGAAACATTCTTGAACTATTAATTTGTGACTTACATAAAATTCGATTACAAAAAACGTTCACCACATGCTATAAAAGGATAAAACCTAACATTTAAACTAAAACCAACTATATACGTATTGACAAAAATTTAACCAACTATATACATAATTGATGTATAACAAATAGTGGCCAATAATTGGTTAAGATATTACAAGTCTTTGATTATTAATTAGGAATATGTAAAGTTCATGTTCTAATTATTCTCTTCTATAAGTAGTGCTCTTAACTTTGACAAAAAAAGTAGTGCTCTTAACTTTTAAGTGGTCCTAAATTAATCAAAGACTAATCATTCATTGATGACCAATATCCCTTTTCTATCTGTGTTATCTTCTTTGTTGGGAGTTGAGTTGAAGTCATGACCCTATTCGAGTTGTCAACTTTTTTTGCATCGTTGTAGTATTATTCCAAACTAAGTAAAGCATTTATTAAACAAAAAGTAATTCACGCAAGTTGCAGTTCAAAGCAACCAACTCAATTATAGCTATATAGTTAACCAGATCTAGTATTAGTCCGGTTCTTAGATTCATAGGTCTAACCGGTCATGACAACCAACACGTACCGCCGCTAAACGAGGAACTAGACTAGCCCATAAATTGTTATCTTAATAGCACTAAACAGTCTAAACTACGGTATGTTTTCCAGCAAGCTCCACGTCGTTTAATACCGTGTTTATCAAATAATTAAGTACTAATCCGAATCAGATCAAGATGATAATTGAAAAGCATCTCCCTAACAAACCATGTGGTGGCTTCATGGGTTTTTACTAATTAAAACTTAAAGAGAGGAGACAAAATATTAGAACGAATATCCATCAACGTGAAAATCTCACAAGTTATGTCTTCTTATGTCCTTTAATTTTATTTCCTCTCAATTATTTCCGGCAAATATATGTGTCAAGTGAGTCAGTTCATGCACGCTGTTTGTGTACTAATGTTTAATGTTTTGTTGCCTGCCAAATAAATGATAACGCATGGCCATGGCCATGGGATGGTGGTTAGTAAAAGCAAGTGGACCTTGGTTCTTAACGCGTAACCATTTATTCCAAATTTTCCTTTTTGGTTTATACTAAGATAATATTCATCCAACTAATTTCTTAGAGCCAATTAAATCAAAGACAATAAATTTTGGTTAGTTTCTAACATAAAAACAACAAAGATGGAAATTTATTTGTCCTTTGGTTTAACTAAAACTTCATTGATCTTTATATACCATGAAGTTCCAGATTCAAACCTTAAAAATATAATTTATCATCATTAATGCAAATAGAACTTCTTTTTTTTTTCTCTGAACACATGCAAATAGAACTTTCAGATGAATATTTCCATAAAACAGCTCAGTATGAGGTAATATAATAATTCTACATGAATTATTATAAAACATAACTTTTATAATGTAAATTTGTTTGTTGTAGAACCCTCGATTTAATATATAGTAATATAGAGCTCGTATTTGTATGAAAAGTGAAAACAACATGTAATGTATATATCTTTGTTTTTTTTTCTATTTTATTTCAAGTATTTAACTCATACAAATAATAAAAAAATCGGACAAAAAAAACACAAAATAAACAGAAACCTTGAAGAAAAAGAGCGAGGATTATGATAATGTTAATGTGTTAAGGCATTAAGCAACGAGACACGAGTGCTAATCAAACCCCTAAACACTTTCTCACTCCCACATTCTATTTCAACGATCGAATTCTCAAGTTCCATCATCTTCTTCGTTAGAATCTTCACTTCTTCGTTTTTCTTCTTGCTCAACCCAACAAGGCTCTTCTCCTCGACTTGCTTCAGCTCCTCGATCCCTTCACCGCTCTTTTCTCTCTTCTCCGACCTCTTAAGAAACCCGACAAACGTCGTCGTTTTACTCGAACGTAGAGATAGATAAACGCCGTTGAAAAGGGCGACGGACACCAAGACAGTGACCTCGATGACGTCACCGATGACAGACGCCAGCTCAGCTTCACCGTACGACCCGTTTAAGATATCCACGTGGCAGTTGTTGTACTTCGTCTTCGGCTCGCGGATAGATGACGTCAGCTTCGCGACGTCTCGCGCGAGGGAGCGGCGGGATTTCAGGTAGGAGGAGATTTTGACCTCGTCTTTCCTCCGGAGAGCGACCTGAGCGGCGGACTGGTGCTCGCGGAGGGAGAGGAGAGATGTTCGGAAGATGCCGTAGGCGTCGACGAACCGGAGGAGGTCTTCGAGGAGGTTCTCGAAGAAGACGGGGCGGCTGCGGAGAGACTCCTGCGACTGAGGGAGGTGAAGTACGTCGGAGAGGGTTTCTTGGACGTCTCTGAGGAGGCTGAGACCGTCGGTGATCCAGGCGGTGGTGCGGCGGTCGAAGGAAGAGGACCAGGATTTGATCTGGGAGATCTCGTGGTTGATGTGGGAGATCAAGGGGTGTGATCTGCATGGGAGACTGATGGATCTTGTGTGGTGAGAGACACGTGGCTTTGATGGAAGTGGTGGACGGACGGTGGGTTTGTTAGGGAAAGAGAGTGATCGTCGGAAAACTCCAACCATGTTTCGGAGGAGAGATAGAGAGAGCAGAGAGAAGGAGAGATGGTTTTGAAATGGTGAGAGAAGAGGTAGGAGCGTTTTATTTATATATACACTTGCGAAAGAGTGTGGGGGAGGTTGCTTTTGTTATTTAGGCAACCAAGTTTGAGATGATGTGCACGTGGGAGACGTAGCTTTTGTTATTTATTATTTCCCCAACTGTATTCTTTTCTTCTATTAGTTCGGTTAAGAATCTTAAGATTACATTAATCTAGTAACCGACGATCTTCCTGAAAAAATGACTAGAGAATTTTTTCACAGATGAAGTGTTGGGATCAGATAAGCAAATCACACTTGTTCTGATATCACTCTGTTGGGGAAAATTGCACACGGTGCAGCGGAATGTTACGGTCGTGTTCCCCTAATCTTATGTGGTCGTGTTCCCCTAATCTTATGTGAACCTGTGAAGAAAATACTTAGACAATGGCATAATATAGTATAAATAATAACTAAATGAAACAATCACCTTTTACGTGGAAAACCTCCTCGATGTGAGAAGGAAAAATCACGGGACCGTAATCCACTCAACAATCCACTATATAAATGTATGTGAGTACAACCACGTCCTCCCTGTTCAACAACCTGAACAGAACAGAGACTCTAGCTACAAAGAGCTATCTCTAACACAAGAATAACAACAACAAGAAAGCAACACAAAGCTTCAAAACCGGCAGCAACCAAACGACCTCAACTCACAAAGATTCCGGAAACCAGAGACTAATCCCACCGTACAAATCCAAGATGAACAAGTCAACAAAACCTCTGCCAAATTTTAGCTCAATCAGAGAAAATTTCACCGTCGGATTTACCAAACACTCAATACAGCACTGCTGAAGAACTGTGACGACCAGCTTCACAAAAACCCAGACAACAGAAGATCCAACCGTTAGAATCCAAATCCCTTCGCTGAAATTTTAACCCACTGACTGAAGAAGATTCCCACAAAATATCAGCCCGATCAGAATCTGTTTGACCCTCTATACCCTGCCTTGACAAACCCAGACGAATCTGCCTCCTTTTCTCTTTTGTCTTAAGAGTTTTCTTGAGTACTCTTCTTTCTTTTCTTGTGTTATGTCTGCTGCTTCTTCTCTGCTACCACACAAATTAGGTTAAGAGACTTTATATATAGTGTCTCACTAACCCTAAGCACCTCCAAGGCCCAATACTAATATCATGGACTAATACCAATGGCTCAACTTCCAAGTTTGGTTATCACCAACCAAACCCAATGGGTTTCCTCCATCTAGAAGGAACCCAACAAACTCCCCCTCCGACTAGGTGGAGGAAACAGCCATTCCGGCTATCCCTCGGCATACTTCAAACTTCCCCCTCGGCAAAGACTTTGTCATCATATCAATTCCATTATCATCCGTATGAACTTTTGCAAGTTTCACTTCCTTAGAAGCAACCACATCTCGTATCCAATGATACCTTCTCTGGATGTGTTTTGACTTCGAATGAAATGTAGAGTTCTTCCCGAGACAAATGACGCTTTGACTATCACAAAACATCACATATTTTTCTTGCTTGAAACCGATCTCTTCACAGAAGTTCTTCATCCACAACAACTCTTTACAAGCTTCAGTTGCAGCAATGAACTCTGCCTCAGTGGTAGATAATGCAACACACTTTTGAAACTTTGACTGCCATGCCACAGCTCCACCTGCAAACGTTACCAAGTAACCAGAAGTAGACTTGCAAGAATCAACATCTCCAAACATGTCAGAATCAGTGTAACTGATCAGCAAAGGCTTCTTACCCCCAAATGTAATCTTCAGATCAGAAGTCCCTCAGAGATATCTCAAAATCCACTTCACAGCATTCCAATGTTCTCTTCCAGGATTGGAGAGAAACCTGCTGACAACTCCAACAGCGTAGGCTAAATCCGATCTTGTACGCACCATGGCATACATCAAACTACCCACTCGAAGCATATGGAATCTTCGCCATATCTTCCTTCTCCGCATATGTCTTCGGACTTTGTTGATCGCCGCCTTAAGTGTGCAGCAAGAGGAGTACTCAACACTTTAGACTTGTCCATGTGAAACCTTTTAAGTACTTTTTCAATGTACTTCTCCTGAGACAAGTGAATCAGCTTCTCACCTCTGTCTCGAACAATTCTCATACCGAGAATCTGTTTCGCTGGACCCATATCTTTCATGGCAAAGGACATGCCGAGTTGCTCTTTCAGCTCCTTAATTCTGTCCATGTTCCTGCCCACAATCAACATATCATCGACATACCGCAACAAGATGATAAAATCATCATCACCAAACACCTTCACAAATACGCACTGGTCTGAATCAATCTCTGCATAACCATGCTCCCCCATAACAGACTTGAACTTTATGTATCACTGCCTCGGTGCTTGCTTCAATCCATAAAGGCTTTTCTTCAAGCGGCAAACCAGATTTTCTTTGCCCTTTTTCACATAGCCTTCCGGTTGTTTCATGTAGATCTCTTCCTCCAAATCACCATGAAGGAAAGCAGTCTTCACATCCATTTGCTCAATCTCTAGATCAAGGCTCGCTGCCAATCCAAGCACAACCCGAATGGATGACATCTTCACAACAGGGGAAAAGATTTCATCATAATCAATCCCCTTCTTTTGGCTGTGGCCTTTCACAACCAATCTAGCCTTGTATCTAGGTGGCAAATCTCCATCCTCATACTTAATTCTGAACACCCATTTATTAAGTAGAGCCTTCTTACCCTTAGGCAATTCCACCAACTCAAAAGTGTGATTCTCTTCAAAAGAATCTATCTCCTCATCCATGGCTCCAAACCACATATCCTTGTGTTCATCCTCCAAAGCTTCATCATAGCTTTCAGGATCTCCCCCATCAATAAGTGAAACATACTCACTAGGATCATACCTTGTCGACGGTTTAATACCTCTTGTGGATCTTCTAACAACAGTAGGTTGGTTCTCAGCAGCTGGTGTCTCACCATGATCGCCACCATGATCACCACTACCATCTTCATGTGCGGGAGCATCTGCACCGGGTGTATCATCCTGAACCTCAACCTCAACTTCACTGTGGACTGATGTAGAAGGAGTAGCCTCTGTATCGATCAAACCCTCAAAAATCTGAGTTGAATTTTTTAAATTATCAATGTCCTTAATTGTTTGATCTTCCATGAACACAAATCTCTGCTCCTTACGAGCTTTTTCGCAATGAGATCATAAAATCTGTATCCGAACTCATCCTGACCATAACCGATGAACACACACTGCCGAGACTTCATCTCAAGCTTCGATCTCTCATCCTTGGGAATATGAACAAACGCCTTACAGCCAAAGATCCTCAAGTGACTGTAAAAAACATCCTTACCAGTCCAAACCCTCTCTGGAATATCACCCTCCAATGGAGCACTCGGTGACAAATTCAACACATGAACCACCGTGTTCAAGGCTTCTCCCCAGAAAGTCATCGATAAGCCTGACTGTGAGATCAAACATCTCATCCTCTCGACAATCGTCTTGTTCATCCTTTCAGCCAACCCATTTAACTGTGGAGTCTTAGGCGGCGTGAACTGATGATGTCTTATTCCATGATCTTTGCAATAAGCATCAAATGGTCTAGAATACTCTCCACCATTATCACTGCGGATACACTTCAACTTCTTCCCCGTTTGCCTCTCAACCAATGCCACAAAATGCTTGAAATATCCCAGCAACTTTCTTGAATGATCATCAATGAAAGTCACAAAATATGATGCGTCGCCAAGAGATCTTGTCTTCATTGGACCACACACATCTGAATGTACCAAATCCAGTACCTCGGTTTTCCTAGAAGGCGCGGAAGACTTGAAAGATACCATGTGTTGTTTTTCCGCAAAGCAATGCAAACACTTCTGCAGGTTCAAACCAGAGATTCCTGGAATCACCTCATTCTTAGACAACACAGACAATCCCTTCTCACTCATGTGACCGAGAGTCTTATGCCATAACTCAATGGCACCATCATTCTCCACCGCATTAACAACATCTTTGGAGACCTTACCATGCATCCAATAGAAGGATGATGACTTCTCACCTCGAGCCACAATCAAAGAACCACGAGAGAGCTTCCATTTACCACCATCGTGCAAACTGAAATAACCCTCATCATCAAGTCTTCCCGTCGATATCAGATTCATCCTAATATCAGGAACATGCTTAACATCCTTAAGCACCAACCTAGTCCCAACACTAGTCTCCACGCATATATCACCAATGCCAACAACCTGAGCCAAACCATCATTCCCCATCTTTACGGAACCATAATTATTCGGAGTATAGGTAGAAAACAAATCCCGATGTGATGAAGCATGAGTAGTATCTCCACTATCAACCACCCAACTGGTTTCATGGCATGCGACATTTTATGGCATCACCCTCAAGAAGAATGAGAAACTGATCTTCGGTGATGGTCACCCGCTCCACCTTTTCTTCTTGATTACCTTGCTGTTTGTTTTTCAACTTCCAGCAATCCTTCTTCATGTGCCATTTCTTATGACATAAATAGCACTCCATATTTGCAAATCTATTAGACTTGCTCCTGCTCCTGTTCTTGTCCTTCTTGGGATCTCTATTTGAACTCCTCACCCTTGACTCAGTAACAAAGACATCTGAACGCAAACTGCTGGCATTCGACTGTCTTCTTATTTCCTCATTAATTAAGAACACTGTTCTTCACTGAATCCATCGAAATAGTACCTTCCGACGTGGAGTTACAAAGAGACATCCTGAAAACCTCCCAAGAATCTGGTAAAGTACCAAGAAGCCACAGACCGTGAATCTCATTATCAAACTTGATGCCCATATCAGACAACTTGTTGAGCAATCCTTGAAACACATTTATGTGATCCGTCATCGAAGTCCCCTCCTGATACCTCAGCTCAATCAATTTCTTGATCAGGTACATCTTGTTGTTTCCGGTCTTCCTAGCATACAACTGCTCTGGCTTCTTCCACAAAGAACGAGCATCCGTCTCAGTCTCAATATGATGCAAAACATTATCATCTACCTACTGTCTTATCAACCCACACACTTGGCGATGCAGCGACTTCCACTCTTCATCCGTCTTCTTTTCCAGTTTATTCTCCTCGAAGACTGGAACATGGAATTCTTTAACAAAGAGCAGATCCTCCATCTTACCCTTCCATATATGATAGTTAGCCCCATTCAAGCTTATCGTCCTGTCCATATTCTCCATCATTCACACAAGTAATAATAACCCAAAGTTATCAAACTCAAAGCTCTAAAACCAGAAGCTCTGATACCACTTTGTTGGGATAAGATAAGCAAATCACACTTGCTCTGATACCACTTTGTTGGGGAAAATAGCACATGGCGCAGCGGAATGTTACGATCGTGTTCCCCTGACCTTGTGTGAACCTGTGAGGAAAATACTTCGACAATGGCAGAATATAGTATAAGCAATAACTAAATGAGACAAGCACTTTTTACGTGGAAAACCTCCACGATGTGAGAAGGAAAAACCACGAGACCGTAGTCCACTCAACAATCCACTATATAAATATATGTGAGTACAACCACATCATTCCTATTCAACAACCTGAACAGAACAGAGACTCTAGCTACAAAGAGCTATCTCCAACACAAGAACAACAATAACAAGAGAGCAACATAAAGCTTCAAAACCGTCAGCAACCAAACGACCTCAGCTCACAAGGATTCCGGCAACCAGAGACTATTCCCACCATACAAATCCAAGATGAACAAGTCAACAACACCTCTGCCAAATTTCAGCTCAATCAGAGAAGATCTCACCGTCGGATTTACCAAACACTCAAGACAGCATTGCTGAAGAACTGTGACGACCAGCTTCACCAAAATCCAGACAACAGAAGATCCAACCGTTAGAATCCAAATATCTTCGGTGAACCTTTAACCCACTGACTGAAGAAGCTTCCCAAAAAATATCAGCCCGATCAGGATCCGTTTGACCCTCCAAACCCTGCCTTGACAAACCCAGACGAATCTGCCTCCTTCTCTCTTTTTCTCTCTTTTGTGTTAAGAGTCTTCTTGAGTACTCTTCTTTCTTTTCTTGTGTTATGTATGCTGCTTCTTCTCTGCTACCATACAAATTAGGTTAAGAGTCTTTATATATAGTGTCTCACTTACCCTAAGTACCTCCAAGACCCAATACTAATCTCATGGACTAATACCAATGATCCAACTTCCAAGTTTGGTTATCACCAACCAAATCCAATGGGTTTCCTCCATCTAGAAGGAATCCAACATGAAGTTATCTCTCTTGGATCACAGAGAATTTGCTTAAAAATGTTATGTAAAGAATTTGATTCTACTAAGGTATATATATATATATATATATATGCAATGGGATGTTATGGGTGATAAGAGCATGATTAACCCTAGGATCCCATTAGGTTTCTTAATAACTATTTAATCAATAAATTTTAGTTAAGAAATTGAGTTAAAAGTCACCTGATTTTTGAGCTCCAACGGTGATTTCTTAATATGGGGTTCTTGCAATCATACTCCATCGTCTTCATCCAATTCTCAAAATCTCCAATCTCCTATCAAAACATACACAGATCAACCATGAACACACACAAACAATCAAAAGACCGACACAAACGAGAGAGATGACACAAACGCAAGATGAGAAACCTTGATGGCGCTATTAACGGCGTGGGTCGCGACGAGCCACTGATCCGTCTGTTTGCCGAACCGCGCCACCGTGACTGCCACTCGTTGACGCAACACTCTTCCATGGTGGTTGTTTCGATCAGTCCTTGATTCTTCGTATGTGACGGAGAAGACGAGAGACGAAGACGAAGTGGAGAAAATAAAATAAAAACAGAAAAGAAAATAGAAAAAAAAATACCTTCTCTCTTGTGCTGACATGTGGGTTCTGAAACCCCTTAATAATCGGTCACCAAATTCCTTATTTAAGGATTGGTAATACCTCTTTTCTTTTGTTTTCATTTAATTAAATCACTTATTAACCTTAAGAAACCCATTAAGGATCAGAGATAAACATGGTCTAATGTGTTTGCTGTCTTTACATTAAGAGTTTATATGGGTGATGAGGTAGATGATAATCTAAATTCTCATAGGACTCCAGGAAGAAGGTGCTCAAATTGACCATTAGGTACACCATGAACTCGTGTGTATCTTATGTTGTTACCAACCAGATCTCTTCTGAATCTTTAAACAACCTAAACATCCTCAGTTATTTATGGTTATGTGACTTCGACATGATCCACCTTAATCCCACCAAAAGAATGATTTGTTTATCAGTGAAACGAAATAAGCTTGGTCATACCGTTTACATCGTCCTTGCCTCCTTGGACTTAACTTGCTGCTTCTTAACACCTATTATTCCGGTAACTTCTTCCGCGGCACCTAACTAAATGGTAGATGTAACACTTCACATTATTCGTACATAAATTTTGCACCCATTAGGTCAACATCTGGCTAACATTTAACATTTTCTTAAGCACTTAATAATGTCATGCAAGGCCAAGCTCATGTTATGCCAATAAATACATAGATTCGAAGGTAATCCTTATCTAGTGTGTGTACCATATAGTTTATTAAGGTGAATGGTGAATTAATTTAATCAGTTTAACGAGTTAAGAGACATAACATATGTTCCATTTCAAGCGGAGAGGGGACACACGTGGGTTAGCCACCCTAGCTAAACCTTCAATCTAAAACTGCTCCCACTTTTCTAATAAAATGGAGTAGTCAATATTCTATTGATTAACTATCACATAACTTTTATATAAATAAACATACTTGAGTTAGAGTCTCCCGTAAACTAATTTGGTAGGAGTGTAGACGCGTTAAGCCAGATTTTTTCTCACATGGTTATGAATGATCATCAACATGAATCGAACAATATAACAATTATAGAGGTCTAAGTTTAGTGAAGATTTATTTTATACATTCGGCTAAATGATTCGTTTTAAATCAGATTACAAAATATTAATTAAACGTACATTTATATATGTTGGGACTTGTTATACTGTTACACTCGAGATTAAGTACCTAGTAATAAACAAAGCACGAGGGGTGAGCTGGGACATGTCAGAGAACGGCACTCCAACTATGCATCAAAGGATCAAAAATCACGGTTTTCTTGTTCACGACACTTCAGTTTTGTCCTACCACGACCACGAAAACGAGAGATATATAATTAAACAATCTAATCTTGCCCTTAAATCGAGATTTTACTTCAAGTAAGCATTATATAATTAGGTTGTGCAAGCGTGTGGACTTTTAAGACGAGTGTTTCGGTGTAGATCCACAAACATGATGAGGGCCTTACTTAACGCTAACAGAGCTGGATTTTCTAAAGCATGTGGCTTGATTTCTGGATTTAAATCTTCAACTGACTTGAAATAAAACGTGAAGAACCACGCCGACTCTGTGGTAGGATTTTTAGAGATATTTCTCGATTTAAGCGTTTAGATCGATAGAATCCATATATGCATATGATTACTCCATTGAGATTGATGGTCATGAATCCATTATATGGCGTGAAGATACTACTAGATGTCAATATACTATACGAAGATCGTCAGTTCAAATTTGCTTGGAAACTTTTTAGACGGAACATCGTTTCAGCTAGAAACTTTTTAAATGAAGTTCTTATAGTCAAACTCGAACAACTTGTTTATGTAAAGCTTTCGTATAACAAAACAGTGACTTCGTTTTATTAATCTTTTCTTTTCTTACTTGAGATCTTCTTACATTAGTCTCTTTATATAGATAATAGAAATCTTAACTTTATCCTATTACTACATGATCTAGGAAGCTTATCTTAATCCTAGACTTTAGTTATTCAAACTTTCCTTTATGAATAACTTAACTTCTAAGTAATCTTCTTGAAGCTTATCCAACATTCTCCCTTCTAAGCTTCAAGCCATCTTTGCATTGGTCTTGAACTTGAATCAGCTCCCTCATCTCCTTAAACTTGATCTTTGCTAATGCTTTAGTTAAGATGTCTGCTTTCTGCTCTGTTCCGGGTACATGTTCCACATCTATATGACCTCGTTCGACACATTCTCTGATAAAATGAAAACGTTTCTGGATGTGCTTGCTTCAACGATGGAATACCGGATTCTTAGCGAGTGCTATGGCTGATTTGTTGTCAACACGGATCAACGTCTTCTCAACCTTTCTTCCAGTGATCTCACTCAGAAGATCTTGCATCCAAATAGCTTGTTTTGCAGCTTCTGTTGCTGCCATGAATTCAGATTCGCAAGACGATAAAGCCACCGTATCCTGTTTCTGAGAGCACCACGTTACAGGTGTATCTCCGAGACAAAACAAATGACCAGTTGTACTTCTTCCATCATCTGGATCAGTGTTATGACTACTATCACTGTATCCAATGAGTTTATGTGATCCTCCTCGCCTAAACACCAAGCCAAAACCGGCCGTACCTCTTAGATATCTCAAGACCTGCTTCAATGCATCACCATGAGGTTTGCGAGGTGAGTGCATATACTTACTTAGAATTCCTACAGAAAACGCCAAGTCAGGTCTCGAATGCATTAGATATCTTAAACATCCTATCCTTCTTCTATACAGAGTAGCATCAATCTCTGGTTCATCCAGCGCCTTAGAGAGTTGAAGACCAAATTCCATCGGTATGTGAGTGGCGTTGCAATCATCCATTCCTGCCTCTTTTAATATCCGCAAAGCATACGCTTCTTGTTTGATTGCAATACCTTCTGAACTCTGTTTCACTTCCAATCCAAGATAATAATTTAAGACGCCTAGATCAGACATCTCAAACTGCTGTGACATCGAGTTTTTGAAGTCTTTTATCTCTTCAACAGAATTCCCTGTAACAAAAAGATCATCCACATATATTGCCACAATGAGTAGCTTATGCTTTTCTTCCCTGCGATACACTGAACTCTCTTTTGTGCATTTGATGAATTTCAGCTTCTTTAAAACACGATCAAGTTTTGTATTCCAGGCGCGTGGAGCTTGCTTTAGACCGTATAAAGCTTTGGAGAGTTTGAAAACCTTATGTTCTTCTCCCTTCTTTTCAAATCCTTCAGGCTGAGATACATAGACATCCTCATTCAACTCTCCGTGTAAGAAAGCTGTCTTGACGTCTAGATGATGGATTTCCCATTGATTTGATGCAGCCAAACCAATTAGTAGCCGTATAGTCTCTAGTCGAGCCACTGGAGCAAAAACTTCATCATAATCAATTCCGTGTTCTTGAACGTATCCTTTAGCAACCAACCTAGCTTTGAACTTGATGATTGTGCCATCTGCGTTTCTTTTGATTTTAAACACCCACTTGAGACCTATGACTTTCACTCCAGGCGGTTTATTGACTAATGACCATGTTTTATTCTTGTCAATAGAGGAGATTTCATCTTCACAAGCCATCGTCCATCGCTTGTCGTCTTTAGCTTCATGAAAACTGATCGGCTCATCGTTGATAGACATAAGCAACATCTCACATTCCAACTCGCAAGCGAATGTAGTCGTTAAGATAGCTTGGTTTATTTGTCTGTCGAGTCGACGCCTTTAGTTCAGGTGCTGTATCGGTTCCTCCATCCGTAACAGTATTAGTTTCCTCTGTTTCATTAGACTCTGTTTCTGGTTCCACATAACTCTGTTCTGCTTCGTCCGGTTCTGCAGCACGTGTTTCATGACGAACTCCTCCATTGTAAGGACCACTTCCATTATCTTCTGTAGCTCCCCATGACATATGAAACATTCCAGGTTCACTTTGAGCTTTCTTGCTTTCTCCCTTCCAATTCCAGCAGGCTTTTTCATTAAAGATAACATCTCGACTAACAACTATTTTCATTGTATCTGGATTGTATAGTCGATATGCTTTGGTTCCAGGCTCAATACGAGATGTACCAAAGCTAGTGATCTGTCATCGAAGTTTCGAGTTGACCGAATCTATCTTTGCATATGCCATACAGCCGAACACTCTTATATGAGACAAACTTGGTTTCTTGCCTCGTATACTTTCGTAGGGAGTTTGATTCTTTAAAGCCCTTGTGGGAACTCTATTGATCAAATATGTGGCATGTCGAACTGCCTCTCCCCATAAGTAGTTAGGCATACTCATTGCTTTTAGCATACTTCGAGTCATCTCCATCAGTGTGCGGTTTCTCCGCTCAACTACTCCGCTCGTTGAGGGGTATATGGAGCAGTCAGATGACGTCTAATTCCGTTGATGTTGCAGAACTCTTGAAACTTTTGTGAAGTAAATTCACCTCCTCTGTCTGTATGCAACGTTACTATCTCCTTGTTAAAGTCCTTCTCAACAAGACTTTTGAATGTCTTAAACTTATCAAAGCTTCGCTTTTATCTTTCAGTAGTATGGACCACATATATCTTGTGCAATCGTCGATGATTACAAAGATATATCGGTTCCGAGAGAGAGTAGCCGGAGATATAGGTCCACATAAATCGGCGTGTAGTAACTCTAGGGCACGTGAGGACCTGAACTTTGTTGCTTTCGGGAAGGGCTGTCGTGTTTGTTTGCCTACTAAGCAAGAGTCGCAGAGTTGCTTTACTTCTTCAATCTCTGGTAAACCGATAACCATTCCCTGAGTCGCCATAGATTTTATAGTTTTGAAGTTAATATGCCCAAGTCTGGCATGCCACTGCCACGGTTCCTCCTTTAACTTAGCTTGGAGACACGCTGCTTGACCGACTTGAAGCTTTATCTTGTAGAGTCTGTTAGACGTCCTTTGCACTTTAGCTAGTAGTCTCCCGTTTGGATCTCTTATAGTCAAGAAGTTGTCTCTCATTCTGATATCACATCCTTGCTCAGTTGCTTGGCCTAAACTCAAGATATTACTCTTTAGATTGGGTATGTAGTAAATATCAGTTAAGAGCTTCTGTTCACCGGTCTTTGCTTCGAACAGAATCGAACCCTTGCCATTGATATCAACATATGATCCATCTCCGAATTTCACTTTGCCTTTGATGTTTTCATTGAGTTCAGAGAAATAAGACCTTTGCCCCGTCATATGATTACTAGCACCATTGTCTAGATACCACATTCCATCTTCCTTCTTATCATCTTCAAAGACTTTGGGCAATATTTTATCTTCATTAAGATACACAAGTTCGTGTAGATACAGAGCCGCATCTGCTGTCTCTGTCTCGGCTTTGTTTAGTTCTTGTGTATCTTCTTTCTTTTCAGGACACACGGACTTAAAGTGTCCCTTTTTCTTGCAGTTGAAGCAAACAATCTGAGAGTAGTCCTTCTTCTCCTTGTTCCACTCGCCTGAGCTGCTTCTTCCTCGTCCTCTTCCCCTGTTTCCTCTACCGCGACTATAGCTTTGTCCTCTTCCTCTTCCTCTCGTATTATCCGTACCATTCTGATCATACGATTTAGAGTTCGAGTACAGGAGATTTCCTTGATGATCTTGTGTTTCTTGAGCTTCTTTAAGCTTTATACGTTCCTCAAAAGCTTTGAGTCTACCAATAATATCTTCGTATGAAATAGTATTCAGATCTAGCAACTGTTCTAGTGATGCTGTCATATGAATATATTTCAATGGTAGACTGTCAAGAAATTTCTTTACCACCTTGGATTCTTCGATACTGGCCCTAACGAGGTTGCCTTTGATGTGAGTTCGTTACCTTACCAGCGAAGGCATCGATGGTATCTGAGTCATTCATTCTCAGTCGATCGAACTCGTTCATCAAGGTTTGTAGTCGCGCCGTTCTTACACGTTCGGCACCAAGATTTCTGGTTTTAATGGCTTCCCAAATATCTTTGGGAGAATCATCTTCTCCAATTTGTAAAACCAGATTCTCAGGTAAGGATTGAAACAGAAGTGCAGTCGCCAAGTCGTTCTTTTCTTCTTCCTTGGTTCCAGGATCGATTGCATCCCATACCTTGTGAACTCGCAAAAGTACCTTCATCCTCTTTGCCCAAAACGTATAGTTGGTCGTATTTAACATAGGACAGACCACAGTGCTGGGAACAACTTCTCTTTGTCCCAATGTCTTCGTGTCTATCACAGCCTTTGTATCCGCCATTGTTTCTTGTTGCTATCTCTGCAGATGCTCAAAAACCAGTAGCTCTGATACCAAATATAGTCAAACTCGAACAACTTGTTTATGTAAAGCTTTCGTATAACAAAACAGTGACTTCGTTTTATTAATCTTTTCTTTTCTTACTTGAGATCTTCTTACATTAGTCTCTTTATATAGATAATAGAAATCTTAACTTTATCCTATTACTACATGATCTAGGAAGCTTATCTTAATCCTAGACTTTAGTTATTCAAACTTTCCTTTATGAATAACTTAACTTCTAAGTAATCTTCTTGAAGCTTATCCAACAGTTCTATATTACTGTATATTCTTGATTTGGCTTTTCAATTTGCATGTATTGAATGATTAGTTTTATTTTCAGATAAGACTTTGCTTTTCATAAATCAGAAGGGATACGTACGTATGGCAAGTATGTGCGTACGAATAGCATTTTTCTTTTCTTCTGTTTAATAAGACTTTGCTTTTCATGAATCTTAGCCCGGGTCTTATAAGCGTCAATGATTTAATTAATCTAAGGAACATTTATCGGTGCGACAACATGTCTTTATAAGTTTATAACCATTTTTTAAAAAAAATGAAAGCACCGGGCCTGACCATGCACATATGCTGCAGTAGAGACTGTAGAGTTTTTCTTTCGAAAAATCAAAATGATGTTTTACATATTTGCTATTTATTTATATCAAATACAGAATTGTAGATTACTGATTACGTGACGTAAAAAATTCATGATCCTCCTTATACATGAAATTAGCTGATTCAGATACTTGCTATAGGTGCTTGTAGAAAATAAATAGACGATATATATTCGCATCCTCCTCGCGTGATGTGCCGAGATTCCAATCCATCTGTCAAATGCAAGGTCACGTGAGCTATTACATAACTTAGTCATATATACGTATCGATGCATTGCGTGGTTGGCCGTCCTCGAAAACCCATGGGAAACTTTTCCGGTAGTACATAACTTAGTCATATATACGTATAGTTTGTATAGAGAGTGTGTACATGCAACGATGCGTAAAAAAATGAACAAATCTGCAATATATCGAAGTTAAAACATCGAATACTGTAGCAGCTTCAATTTCCAAATAGATGTGGAGATTCTTCCATGTGGTATAGCATATCAATACTACAAGTCTATCTCGATATTTATAATTTTAAATTTTGTTTGCACTGAATACAGAAAAGATGATCCTGGTTCAGCTCATATCTCAAAGATAAACGATGCAACTTTTAGTCTTTTACCATTAGAGTTTTAATTAGAGAGAAGAAAATCAAAATTAATACACTGCCACTGCTAAATCCATATGTAACAAAACTTTTATTTTCCAATTCACGAAAAAATGTCCAAAGCATATCATGCCACTTATCCTTGAAAGACATCATACTACAATGTTTTATGTACTTTTACAAATCATGATAAAACCTTATATATTAGCCAACAATTGTTTTTGACCACGATTCAGTATATTTATATTTATATATAATATTTCAGCAAATGAATTTATATTCTTTTGTGTGACCAAAACATTTGATTTTATATTTTCAAACATCAAAATTAATCTGAACATATTTTCCAACAATAGAATCCGTGAAAACAACTAAATTTGGGAAATATGTTAGAGCGAATTAAGTTGGACCCAGAAATGATATGTTCTATTTGGGCTTAAGGCCCAACATGCAGATCTGTTCGGAGGCGGGAGCTTCCCATTTAACGGTCATTCCTCTCATCTCTTCAAACTCTTCCACACATCTCCTCGACTCCAAACCTCCGCCTCGTTTCCTCGCACGTGCGAGTTTTTCGCCGGCGACTCCGTCAAATATCTTCTCCCAACCTTCCTCCCACTCTCCATGTGCGTCGCACAGATTCATCGTTCCGTTCTCCCACGCCGTCCAGCTCCAGCCTCTGTCCAGCTTTCCCATTACTTCCGCCACGCAAGAGCCGCTGCACGCGACCGTGCACGGACGGCACTTGGCACCGTTCAACGGTCCAGCACTCGAAAGCGAAGCCACGGGAACCCCGTAGCTAGACGGAGGGAATTCGTAGGTTCGGTCTGTCATGATGCAGAACGGGAGAGGTTTGGTTACGTAAGGGACACGGTGAGTAGAGAGCTGAGCCTTGAAGGCGGATTCGGAGTTGAGACCAGTTAAACCGGCCGAGTCGAGGTCAAGGATGAGTGAGAGGCGAGAGAGAGCCACGGTTGAGGTGTTGAGATCGCCGACGCCAAAGCGGTCGTTGAGGCCACCGTAGGAGGAACCTGGTGGGACTAGGTACTGACCCGGTATGAAGTAATCAGGGTCGAGCGGGTCAGACCAGTAACCGTCGACACGGGTCCGGACTATCCAGTCGTATGTGAAGTTGTTCTCGTTTTGGTATGCCTTTATCATTGTGATGCATCCTTCCACGAGATTGAAGTACTGTAATAAGCCCTGTCATTATTAAGACCAAGAAAGCACACATATGAGAACATATATTCTCAGAAAACAAAAAACAAAACTAAATCCGTAATTAGTAGTACATAATCTAATACATGTATATTGAGCAAGTATGTCGCATAAGATAGTCATTCTGCAAAATTTAAAGGGACAGATAGATGTGAATAAATAACAGTAATATGATTTATCACTAGATAGTATAAAGTTTTTGACACAGTACACATATACTTTATACATGCTTGGAACCAAAACATACGAGAAGCCTTGGCATTAACATCATCACGCCAGTTCACCACGCATTAACCAATTTCATAAATAATTATTACCATAAATAAATGCTTATATACCACGAAAACCAGAATATATTTTTTTTTTCTCCATAAACCATAGTGTACGTAAATTACAAGCTGTCAAATTAATCAAGATCTTCTTTACCGGGGGAAGTGGGTCCAGAAAAGGTAAGAAGCCAGTTTCATTCTTGGACTTGGACTAGTTGGACTACAACTCTACAAGTCTACGTAAACCTTGCGAGACGACGACAATTACCAACAAATACGAAAAACTGAATTTCAACCTTAATAAAAAGTAACCTAATCGAAAAAGAATCAAAGTCTCAAATGCTCTCCCCGAACAAAAAAAATCTCATATACTTTCCATTATTTTTATTTAATTCCGAAAGCAAAGTAAAAGGCTACAAAATCAGAAACAATTTAAAGAATTGACTGGGTGGATTGTAATTCTTTAAATTATATGTTGATTTTGTGTTCTTTTAGTTCATTTCGGGAAAAAAAAATGCAAAGTATATGGAATTTTTTTTTGTCTGAGAAGAACATGCCAAACTTTGATTCATACCACTCCACATCCAGAGTGTCATCTATAACCATTTGAAATGACATTTATAAAACGCTATTTTGTTACAAAAGAACCAAGAAAAAATAATGTAGTTGGTGTGATTGTTACAACACCAAATACCAAACAAAACCAAACCCATCATAAAAACACTCATAGACATGATGACTACATGAGTAACGTAGGTATCAAGAAACGGTTACACCAACCCTAAACCTCTCCAACCAAACGGACCCCTCTTGACTAGTTTCTTATCCTTTTTTTTTCCCCGAATTTTATTTGTGATGTAATAAAGCATGCAATTAATAAAAAATCAAGAAAATCTTTTTAAAAAGGTAAGAAAATTTTTTTTCTTACCTTAATGCCATTAGGGGAATTCATGGGTGTGAGGACTCGAACCATCGGTTCAGTCTCGTTGATCGGCGTAGGCTCGAAGATACGAACCCACGCGAGCCTGGGCGAGTCCTTAAGCAACCGCAGCTTGAAAGAATTGTGATCGAGAGGACTATTGAGAAACAAATCAGCATTAGGATAAACCTTAAGGATCCTCTCAATGATCGACTGTCCGGTTAGCTCGAACCGCCTCGCTCCTCCAACTAAACACACCGCCATCTTCGACTTCACCAACTCATCCCTCTTTCCCCGCCGCGAATTTTCAGTCTCCTCCGCCGGATTTACGTCGAGAGGGTCAGAACCGGTGTTTTCCTTGGTGGCGGTTAGGGTATGAGTGTAGATTAGGTTGCGAAGAGGCGCGAGAGTGGGAGGAGGATCAAGTGTGAGGGTTGATAGAGAGAATAAGAGGAGGAGGGAGAGACAAGGGATTGCGAGGACGAGGAGAAGACGTCGATCGACGTCGGAGATTCTTCTGGTAACGTACATGGCGACGGATCTGCGCCGTAACTGATCGCAGCCCTATACCGTCGTGTGTAACCACCGTCGGTTTTTTCACACACGTAACGTTTGCCGAGAGAGATTTATATGTATACACCGTCGTTGGTTCGTTGGAGTGGAAGGTGAAATCAACTTTCAGCGTGGGTTTTGTTTTTGTTTGTTTATTTTCTTTTTAAGTTATATATATATACTCATATAAAAAATCATTATAATTAAACAATTTTTTACGTAGTCTTAGTTACGTTATTATAAATGAGATGGTATCGTTTCTTTAGTTTTTACGTTTTGCTTATGGATGTTTTAAATACTCGATTTAAGTTATTTCAGTTGTTTTTTTTTGACCAAAACTATTTTTTATTTTTTGCTAAAATTTGGTGCCAAAAAGAAATTAATTATTCCAAACAGTTCATTCATTTGATTGATTTTCAAAGCTCCTCGTAAAAAACGCATTGACCCTTTACTGAGCGTTTTAAAGAGTGTGTAGTGTAGACCTCTAATTGCTATAGGGTAGATGAACTAATCTCAATAGATTATACAAAAATGATGGCTTAAGTCTTAGAAGATGTGGGGGGAGAATCACGGTTGTTTGGGTGCCAAGAAGAGTATTATTTTTTAATGTAACATGAGGAAAAGAAAAGTATTTTTTATTGTCGTCAAAGTTAACATATCAATATAAATGCTTAAAAAATATTCATACGAGATAACTGTGTTAGTATATTAATGTAAATGCTTTAAAACTGTCCCGGGAGGCTTGGGCGTTGATGATGATCTAAGTAGAGAAAATGTCTTTTGAATCATATCAAATATGGCTCCCAAATTTGTTGTAGGCGGTCTAAATGTATTTTCTTTTCCGTTACCTTACAAACCAATAAGATTTAAATTTTATTTTTCATTACCTTATGTATTTAACTCATTGTATTTATACAAAGTTCCATAAAATTTCCAGTCACTTTAGGTTTATCACCAATTTTGACAAAAAGTAATAGTTTACATAATAATCAAAACACTTAATTATTCAATTTGGATAAGCCTGTTAATTAACGTGGATTTCTATATGGGCTTAAATATCTTAACAGTGGCCCATTAAGATCACCTGTTCGAGACCAGCAGAATCAGAGAGCGGCAAATCGTCGTGAGACTTTCCTTCCTGAATCTGTAACGTTGGCTCAGGGCGTGAGAGGCCACAAATGCAAGGAGGATCATCGGGTATCGGTTACGGTTTGAAGTATCAGGTACATCACGATCTCTTTTCAATCTACAGATTCTTCGGTGGTGATGAGATCTGTTGTTTTTTCTTCAGGCGAGATGCATATCGGATGTGAAAGCAGATACGGATCACACCAGCTTCCTCACTGGAACCCTAAGCCTCAAAGAAGAGAACGAGGTGATGGATCGGTAGATTGCATTATCTCGTTATACGGATCTGAATCGGAAGAGTTCTGATTGTTGATTGCTTAGGTTCATCTGCTTAGCCTGTCATCTGGTGGATCTGAGCTGGTATGCGAGGGTTTGTTTTCGCATCCGAATGAGATTTGGGATCTTGCTTCCTGCCCTTTTGATCAACGCATCTTCTCTACTGTCTTCTCCACTGGTAATTTGAGTTGTTTAGTAGTAGAAAATTAGACTTTGCCCTTTGAAAGAATATAATTTTTAAGAATCTGTTCTTAGATTCGTATAGACTTTTAGCATAATCTGTTTTGGATTTGCTTATCTGGTCTGTGAAAGGAACTCTCTTTACATTTTTAGACTATGTATTTATACTTGAAAGTATGTTGCTTTTAAAGGACCCTTTGTCCGTTTATGGAACTATGATTTATCCGGACAGCCATATATCATGTTCGGTCCATTATGGCAAGTGTCAGCGACTTATAATGTTGTTTCCATTTTAAAGGCGAGTCATTTGGAGCAGCAATATGGCAGATTCCTGAGCCATATGGTCAATCAAATTCGTCTACATTGGACTGTGTTGCCTCCCTTGATGCACATGTTGGTAAGATCAATTGGTGAGTTCATGGTTTATCTACCGAGTGAAGTCCAAAGTCATAGTACATGTTGCTTTGTTATCCACATTTTCATGAGCATATCTCTTTTTCCTCTTGTGGAAACAGCGTTCTCTGGTGTCCCTATGGAAAATCGGACAAGTTAATCAGCATGGACGAACAGAACCTTGTGTTGTGGAGTTTAGACTCTTCAAAGAAAAGTGCTGAGGTGATTTTATCTACGTGAATGGAGAGAAAGAGCCCTTTTATATCACATTTCCCACTTAATAACCTTTTTATTTACTAATTACAGGTTTTATCTAAGGAGTCGGCTGGTATGCGTCATTCTTTATCTGGTGGAGCATGGAATCCGCATGATGTTAATTCTGTGGCAGCGACTTCTGAATCATCTATCCAGTTCTGGGACTTGCGCACGATGAAGTATGTCGCCATGTTCCCTTGAAATTGTATATACTCTATTCCTTCACGCATAGCTAGTGGCTTCACCTAATCAAATCAATAGTCTGTCATGTTTGTTTCGTGAGTTCCAAAATCAGATGTACCTTTATGTTGAGTTTGATATGTTTACATGTTTACAGGAATGTTAATTCAATTGAACGTGCTCATGTACGTAATGTTGATTACAACACCAAGAGAGAACATATACTTGTAAGATTTCACTCTATATACAAGCTGCACATATATATAAAAATTTTATCATTTTTTTTTTGTATTTTATGTGTTCGAGTGTCTATTGTGTAGGTCAGTGCAGATGATGAATCGGGCATACATATCTGGGATCTTCGGAAAGCTAAGGTTCCTATCCAAGAGCTCCCTGGTCATACACACTGGTGACTTTAGCTCTATGCTCATTTCATGGATTTTTTTTTTCCTTCCTTGATTCTACTTCACGTACACACAAACCTAATGCATTGGACCTGGAATTGTTTCTCGTGTGACCGTTATTTGTGACAATTTTTTCAGGACTTGGGCTGTCAGATGTAACCCTGAGTATGAAGAGCTAATTCTGGTACTCGTTTTCTCATACCTTTACCTTAGCACAATTGGAATAACCTATATTGTAAACGGCTTCAAGCTGAAGTGTTCTGGATGAATTAGGATGATACTTTTACCTTTCCAAGTTGATGAGTCAAGGACGGTTTTGCATATATTTAGTGTTGTTTCTGATGTAACTTAACCAAACACAGAGCGTTGGAACAGACTCAGCTGTCAACTTGTGGTTTGCTTCGGCATCTAGTGAGAAGGAAGCCTCTGAAAGGTCAGTTTATCGTCACACCCTATCATTTGCAGTTTCACAGCTTTTATTCTAATGCCTATGTTGTGCAGGTCAGCGGAAGCATTGCGTCAGCGTGTGAATCCGTTGCTAAATTCTTATACCGACTACGAAGACAGTGTGTATGGTAAATGCTCTTGGACCAAACTGAGTTCATAGTTCCAATATTCTCATTAAAAATGCATCAAAACTACTAACATAACTGCTGTCACAGGCTCGCTTGGAGCTCTCGCGAGCCTTGGATTTTGCATCATTGTCATATGACGGCAGGGTATAATTAAATATTCTACTAAGAAGCTATACAACTATGGAGAACTAAAGAATTAAACCGTATACTCCGCCAATTCTACTAACATTCTGGTGTATGCTTTTCTCAGGTCGTGATTGAATCCGTCAAGCCTTTCTTACCGAGAAGATAGGTACATGCACCAGATCGAAGAAGCGATTGAGAAGAAGCTGCATTATCATATTTTTAAACTTCATACAAATTTTGAACGTTTTGAGAAGAATCACTAGACAAAAAAAAACTATTATTGTTACCTGTTTCTGATGTCTCTGTTCATCCCTTGTCACTCGAGTCGCAAGCTAGAGAAAGATTTGCTATAATTCAGTTTATATTATATAAGTTTCTTTGTCATAATGATACATATACCCCCTCTTTGTTTTATCTCTGACCAAGCCCTGATTCTGGATATTGCTAAAGTATGATAGAAAACAAAAATGGCTGTTTCCTAAGATCCTGAGAGAAACAAAAGGACGCTCTATGGCGGTTCTATGTACATGAGACATTCGATACGAAACGCTTACAACAAAAGGCTTTAATCCCCAAGGTTGGAAAAATTCACTGTGAAGTGTCCCAAGCAGATGAGAGATTCAGTTGTAATGATGTGAACCTCATTGATGAATGTAACTAGTCTGATAGCATTTCTTCAAGCTCTGGCTCATCAGAGGTAGATGGATCATCGTACTCTAAACTCGTCCCATTGTACAGTCCTCTGTCTTGAAGATCACTCTGTTCTTCCTCATAGTCTGGCTCCGACCAATCTGGCTCATCCTCTTCGGTTTGACCATCATTGGGTACTGTTACTGGTGTTGCTTCTTTATTTGTCGACTTGTTTTTCTTTCCAAGCTTTCTAGATTCTATTTGCGCCTTTGCCTTGGCCTCTGTATCTTCGCATATGCACGTGGATGGGTTCTCGTGAAACTCACCTCTTCCAGCTCTTACTTCCTTTGGCTCTCCCATAAACCCTCTCTGGAACGAACGGACTCTAGATGTGAACTCCTCCCAAGTCGTGTTCTCTTTGTTCAGGAACAGCCTGTAAAGCTTTTTTGCGTTTGGCCTAACCGTGGGTTTATGTCCAAAGTATCTCCTGCAAATTCATATCACCAAAAGCTTTAAACCTTTGCAACTCCATCAAACCAAAGAAGAAGATGATGATGTTAAAGTACCTCCTCCCAGCCAATATTTTAGCCATATTGCCATTGTTGTTGGTTACAAAAACGTCACTTTCATCACACACAAGGAAGTCTAGCGCAGCCATTCTCGAAGAGTATGAAGAGAAAGGTTCTAGCTCTTCCTTTGTAGCTATAGTGTCTTTTGAATAGAAGTGTGGAAAGAGTGCTTTCAGAGGAGCCAAAGATTCTTCTCCTCCATATACTTCACCAGAAGCGACATATATATGGACATCACTGCCGTATCCCAGAGCTCTAAGCATCAGTCCAACTTCTTCTGGAGTGAGTGGACACCTTCCTTGTCGCCTTTGTTTCTCTGGGTTGTTAATCTGCAAATAAAGTTACAAAATTAAGCCATTCGTAGCTTGTTAATACATATTGAACTGCATGTAATCTTTTACAAACATTACATGTAATGTTTTCCATCTTCTTCTGATTGCTGCAAGTTCTCTTCTTTCCTTATCACCACCACCATAATAGCATCCCGAGAAGGCAAGCATATCAGGCTCAAACCTGCAACAAAGCCATTATCGCTTGCCTCAAGACATTCATTCTCTAGATTTATACTTTCAACATGGGAAAGTAGAGTATCTGAAAGATTCCTAGCTTGAGTAGAATGTCAAAAATGAAGGAGCTACACATGTTTATACATCACGATGCAACTTCCTCTATTAGGATAAAACATTGAATTGAAGACCAACTAGATCAACTAATGGGGGGATGCTAAAGGGTTTCAGCTATGCTACATGTTAATTCTATCCAGTACGATGTCCTTGTTCAGTAACAAAGAGAAAAACGAGGATAGAACCAGGATTTGAAGGTGACCAGTGGAGGTACCTTAAATGTAAAGCAATGAAGTGTTTGCTCCTCAGTCGCATTCGCCGGACCAATTCATTACCCATTTTAAGTATCGGATCAGTGAACTTTAGAGCATGGTAATTTACTCTACATCTTAGCTTTTGCAAGTCATCGCTCAACTTGTTTGAAAGTCTATAATCAAACTTGTTCAATTGAACTGCCTGAAGCATAATACAGCAAAATGTAAGGCTTCAGTGAGATAGATATCCATAAGACAACCACTTCTCCTTAAGTACACTTATATTTTTTTTTGGAAACAAACATCAACATGCTAGCAGAAATATAAAGAATGATATAAACCAATCAAAAGGCAAGACTTGTGAAGATAGTTACTCGATAGAAGAGTAAAGACATCAAGCAAGTTGCTTAGACATGTTTTCCCCTTAGGAGGAGCTAACACTACTAATAAGAAAAGAGCTTCAGGGAAGAGGGAAACTTACATGCCTTTTGTGAAGAACAGGTAGAACCCGATTAATATAGCATCTCTCGTTACATTTCCGTGGCACACGCATTCTACTTGGACTCCATGTTCGCCCTCCTTTCTGTGGGAGTTGCTTTATAATTCTAACGTCTTCAGACAGGAATGACATAAACCAATCAACATCAAAGATATGCGAGAAGTCACTGCACAAAACGCACAAAGTTACTTGGTCATTTTCCTTCGAGGAAACATAGGTAAATGAGGTTATCCTTGCAATGCCCGAACCTGGCATCTTTCCAGTAAGACTTCTGGTCTAACTTAGGAACAACAAGAGTAGCATTTAGAATCCTTGCCGCAACAACTGCATCTACAATCTGTAGAAAGACGTATGTAACACTCCATAAGCGACTTAGAACAAGTTGCCATATAATTTACACTAGATCCATAGAACATTAGCTTATTCAAGAGTAAAGACAGAGCTCTCATGTGGACAATCCAAGGAGATATAAACCAGGAAAGAAGGTGAATAGAACTCACTCCAGTTCGTTGTTGATTCAAACCACCACTGGTAGCAATTGCCAAGTATCGATCATTTCTCGTCACTGCTTTCGAATCTGCAAACAAGAACTCATTAACTGATAAAAGTTTGCTACTTTGGTAAGATGAGTGACACAACAATTGAATAATAAAAGGGTAACGCACTTGGGAACTTGGTGCTAGCATTGCTGCATCCGTAAAAGAACTCAGCGTTTCGTGAACGCCAAACATCACGATCTGATCTGCCTCCATCTCTCTGTTTAAACACACAAAACACCCATTGATAGAGAGAGAGAGAGATCCAGACAAAGTCGAAAGCTTTGAAGAAGAATTAAACCCAGTAACTAACCGGAACTCGAAACCGGCTGATTTGATCGTATCACTGCCTCCTCCAATGTTGATCTGCGTCGAGGAAAAGACAAAATAGTATCGGGAACGGATCAAAATCTAATAATGGATTTGACGAGAGAGAGAGAGAGAGAGTACAGATGTGTGGCGAACGCGTGGTGGGAGGCGATCGGAATCTCCGGGATGGGGAGCGAGGAAGGAGAGGAAAGCGAAGAGGACGAGGAGGGATAAAGAGACGGCGAAAACGAGAGGGAGGAGGCGGCGGAGACGGTTGTAGTAGTAAGGGTAGCGCCGCCGCTGGAAACTCATGACACCTCGGTGAGAGAGGTTGAGGTTGAGGTTGGGGAATCAAAGAGGTGAGGTGACTGTTTCAGAAATCACAGATCATGCGTTCGATCACGAGCCACAACTACAACATTATTCTCGTTTCCTTTTCTTTCCTTCAAACAAACAAACAAACAAACAAACAGAGAGAAACCGAGTTTTGTTTAGAGAGGAGTTCGCTACATACTTCGGTCTTGAGTGAGTGTAATTTAATATTGAATAAATAAATAATTAATTGAATTATATTAAACATTTGGAAAATGGCTAGAGATTTGTAGAGCTTAGAGAATATTATTGCATATAGTAAAAATTAAACTGAAGCCTAAAAGTAAAAAAAAAAAACATATAAGTGCTCGCAGTTTTCTTTAAACCGTTTAAAAAAAAGAAAAAAAAAAACTCAAACCACCTTGGTTTTTAGGTGGTTCTGCAGACCAGACCCATCTTATTGTCACAATGAACTGGCTAGACTCACCAGTTCGTGTACATGAAACACCAAGACCAGAACGGAGGAGCTTCCGTTAAAATGGGCAGAGGATCAACAGAGGAAGAGACGGAAAGCCACCTACTAACCATACTTGTTGGATAGTCCTTTCGCCCATGGACTTTGGTCTTCCGACCATATAATCCGAACCCCGAGCATCGAGCACCATCTTAGATTCAGAAGTGCAGCTGCAAGATGCTCCTGTGAGTCTCTGAACAGCTCTATTATCTTTGTTTCGGCTTCAGGGTCTTCACTCATGACGAAGTTTTCCTCAAGCTCTGTTTTCTTCTCCTGAAGACTCTCTTTGACTTCTTCGTTGAGCATTCTTAGGCTTAGAACATTCAACGCTTCTATCGCTGTTGTGTGATACCCTTTCTCAACATAACAGTTGAAAACAAAGTGGCATGTCGATGGGTCTGGATTCACTTTCTCTCTGTGCATTTGCTCCACTATGTACTCAATCACATCAATCATTCCCTGTGGATTGAATGTCATATTGTAAACTAAAGCAGTTGAAGCGTGTTTGTTACAGCATATATCTTTTACCTTCTCAAACGCTTTACGCAAGATGGTGTTGTATGATAAGACATCTAGATGTATCTCTTCTGATGCAGCTTGGTCCAATAGATTGAGTGCCTCCTCGAAATTCTCATCGTTCAACAAAATCTAATTGAAGATCCATAAGCTTTAGTCAATAGAACCGCATGCAAGTGAAGAGCCAATGCAAGATTCCATTGAACTAACCTTCATTAGAGCAGTAAACGTGACCGCTTTGGGAGAAAACCCATCACGGATCATCATGGAAACTAAGGCACAAGCTGATTTATAAGAGTGGATAATGCTGCAACAATCAATCATTATGTTGTATGTAGCAGCGTCTGCAGGGTAGCCACATGCTTTCATCCGTTTGAATATTTTGATCACCATGTCAGTCTGCATATGTCATTTTTTAAGAATATAACCATCAATATTTTGTGTAACGCTACATATGTATGTTTGTGCAATGAAAAAACTTACTTCATTTGCCTCAAGAAGTGACTGAAGCACTATGTTGTATGTAGGCGTTTCTAGATACATATTCTCAGCTCTTGCAGCTGCCTGATCATCTCATTCACCATACCTTCAGCTCGAGGGCTCTCAGCTAAACAAGGACAAAAGAAAGGGTAAAAGATAAAGACATTGTTCTGAGAATAACATACACAATAACAGAGCAAAGGTTGATGATATCACATCTGATTCAAATAGATTTAACGAATGTCTATATAGAGAAGAAACTAACCACATTCCGCGTTGAGATAGGACTGTGCTGAAGACCATTTCTCACCATGTCCATTTCTATAGCGTTAATCCTTTTACAACAGTCCACTTGGGACAGCATGTTGCCCTCTTCATATGGTGCATTCACATTACCAAATAGTGAAAAAGCAGTTCATAGGTCCTCATATCCGACGCAGATTCAGCTGTTTCATTCTAGCTAAAACTCGAACAGCACGCTCTGGTTGATCCTACAAAGCATTAGTAAGAAACTGTAACTCACGGTGACTTGGGAAATTAGCAGAACAAAAATTCCAGAAAATAAACCGATTATTCCAAGCGTCTCCTATGATTGGAGTAACGATATAGTCAATAAGTATGGTTCAACTCATGAACTAGAATAAACAAACACCAAAAGGTAAACGAGGTATCAAGGTAACTAACCAAGGAGTCACACGCTGCAAGAAGATTATTGAAAGGATATGCATACGAGCATTCAGATACTTGATCCAGCAGATGTTCAGCTAAATCAACTTGAAAGGCCTTACTGCAATAGGCTGAAACCGCTGCGAGAGTTGAATTATATGGTTTCAGATTCTGCTCCTGCATTACTTTCAACTGCATAGTGATAAGAAAAATCATTACAGAAAAAGAAAAAGCTGAACTACATAAAGAAAGAAACAATGATAGAGATGGCTTGTACATTACATAAACCCTTACCAGTGTCATGCCATATTCGTATGCTCCAGGAAACGCAACAGCTCTAATGAAACCATCATATGTGTGGCTTGATGGTGGCAACCCAAGATTTTGCATCTGGAGCATCAGCTGCTCCGCTAGCTCAGAGTTTTTAGATTGTCCACATGCATGAATCACATCATTGAACGACCACCTGAGGATCCTTGTTGCAGGGATGTTACTCTGACCTTTCGGCAAAGCCACTTTAGAAGACTCAATGACAGTACTCTGTTGATCAGACGATTTGCACTCCAGAGCATCCACCATTAGAGAAACCGTGTGATCATTTACTCCTCTTAAAGCAACTTTCTCTGATCCCGTCTGACCACTCGATGGTATAGGAATATCTAGTCTTGTGGAATGCAGTTTTCCACTTTTGAATTTAACAAAGAGCTCTCCTCTTGAAGCTAGAGCCACCATGTGTTGCAATAACTCATACGCTGATTTCAAATCACCCAACCTCGTAAAAGACCATATGAACTTTCTGAGCGAGAGTATACTCAGACTATAGTGGTCCACATAGTGTTTCAATATCTCATTAACAGACGGTAGATTGCGCTGAAGAACTGCAAGCTGAAAACAATATTAATCAGATAACAAAGAAAAGTAAGAGCCATGAAAGCTTAAGATATGTTCTTGACTAACCTTGAGAAGTGCTGCATATGTTATTTCATTCTTCCCTACTCTCCGTTGATCCATCAACTCCAAACATCTACTAGCGTAATTCCCATTTCTCGTTTTTACACAAGCTCCAAGAAAATAGTTATACACGGGCAAAAGAGGAGAGATGCTATTATTTTCCCCAAGAGCCTGAATAAACTCTGATGCCTGAGAAATAAATAGAGTTATTAGATGAGAATATGTATGGAGCTACTGGATATATTAGATTTGGATTATTATTTATACCTTATCCAAGTGTCCCCCGTTACAAAGAGCTTGTACAATGAACAACAAAGATCTGCTGTCAAGATTGATTTCCCTCTTACACATAACACTGTAAGTCTCCATTACAAACTGCAGGACACAAATAACTGCCTTCAGGTCCGAATAGTGTATAGATTGTGAAAAATAAAGCACAGATGTACAGCTCTACCAAAACTTTAGTCATACAGTAAGTCCAAATTTATGCAAAGGTAGGTGAAAACAAAGTGTAATCAATCATTCACCAAAAGAAACAAGCCTAACCCATGCTTTTTTTCCCTTCATATCATCAACTTACCACAGGATCTGGTGATCGCGCACAATACTTTAGAACGCCATGAAAATCATCGGCAGTAAGTGAATTATTTCCATGTGTTAGCTTTGAAAGTAGAGCAGAAGCTCCAGGCCTCTCTCCAGATCGAAGTGCATCAACAATCTGCTCCTGTAAGATCTTCCTCGTTGACTCATCTTGGCATCGAATAAATTCACTACCTGCACATGAAAGCTTTGATTTTAAAGCCACAAAAACTCGTCTTTAAGAGTCCAAGTACGGATATATCATTACATCCATAAAGATTCGGGGACAGAGAGAAAAAGACCTTTTAGTAAGACATACCTATCAATGTGGTGACACTACGAGAACAAGAACAACCACCATCCCCATCATCAATCCCACTTCGTCCCCGTCCCTAAAGTAAAAACCCCCATTTAATCAAATCACAATCTTGTCAAACAACACTTAAATCATTTAACAAATCTCAAAGCAAAACAAGGAAGAGGTAACTAACCCGAGATAAGGTTGGTTTTAACTTTGACAACGAGGAGGAACCCACGATAAATCTCAATGGAGAACGCCATCTACATTTCACAAGACCAAGAAGCAAACTCAATATCACAATTATAAGTAGTAAGCCAACACAAAACAACTTACAGTGCTCTGTACATTGCGCTTTCACTCCCGATCCTCTCAGGTCACAATCCAAAGATCAAAACTTTACGATTATATCACAGCTGCAATAGAATCAGGAGCAATTAGGTTCATTTCAAGTCCTTGAGATCGACAGAAACATACGAAAAAAGATCGAAAACTTACTTCACAAAAAAACTAAAAGTTTTCAACTTTCGTCTTCGATTAGTCACAAGTCAATTTCAGTAATGCTTGCTTATGTATCGATCTCAGTCTCTGGTTCTAACAATCTGCACAATCAATGAGATGCGAACATGATGTCAGAGAGAAGAGAACGAGCGAAACTCATTTCAGGTTTATCCAAAAACAACGAAAAATGCAGTTAATGGGCCTTTGTTGACATTTATCCGAAGTTAGCCCATTTACATTTATCCTCTTTTTAATTTCTCTCCAGTTTAGTCAATGGCCATGCGGAAGGATTAAAAGTTACAACTTACAACAAGTAGCTAGCAACAACCATGGAGGAAACATATAAGAATTTGAAGAAAAAAAAAGGGAAATTAGGAAAGTAAAAAACTGAATCATCTATCCAGTTCTGGGACTTGCGACGATGAAGTATGTCGCCATGTTCCCTTGAAATTGTATATACTCTATTCCTTCACGCATAGCTAGTGGCTTCACCTAATCAAATCAATAGTCTGTCATGTTTGTTTCGTGAGTTCCAAAATCAGATGTACCTTTATGTTGAGTTTGATATGTTTACATGTTTACAGGAATGTTAATTCAATTGAACGTGCTCATGTACGTAATGTTGATTACAACACCAAGAGAGAACATATACTTGTAAGATTTCACTCTATATACAAGCTGCACATATATATAAAAATTTTATCATTTTTTTTGTATTTTATGTGTTCGAGTGTCTATTGTGTAGGTCAGTGCAGATGATGAATCGGGCATACATATCTGGGATCTTCGGAAAGCTAAGGTTCCTATCCAAGAGCTCCCTGGTCATACACACTGGTGACTTTAGCTCTATGCTCATTTCATGGATTTTTTTTTTCCTTCCTTGATTCTACTTCACGTACACACAAACCTAATGCATTGGACCTGGAATTGTTTCTCGTGTGACCGTTATTTGTGACAATTTTTTCAGGACTTGGGCTGTCAGATGTAACCCTGAGTATGAAGAGCTAATTCTGGTACTCGTTTCTCATACCTTTACCTTAGCACAATTGGAATAACCTATATTGTAAACGGCTTCAAGCTGAAGTGTTCTGGATGAATTAGGATGATACTTTTACCTTTCCAAGTTGATGAGTCAAGGACGGTTTTGCATATATTTAGTGTTGTTTCTGATGTAACTTAACCAAACACAGAGCGTTGGAACAGACTCAGCTGTCAACTTGTGGTTTGCTTCGGCATCTAGTGAGAAGGAAGCCTCTGAAAGGTCAGTTTATCGTCACACCCTATCATTTGCAGTTTCACAGCTTTTATTCTAATGCCTATGTTGTGCAGGTCAGCGGAAGCATTGCGTCAGCGTGTGAATCCGTTGCTAAATTCTTATACCGACTACGAAGACAGTGTGTATGGTAAATGCTCTTGGACCAAACTGAGTTCATAGTTCCAATATTCTCATTAAAAATGCATCAAAACTACTAACATAACTGCTGTCACAGGCCTCGCTTGGAGCTCTCGCGAGCCTTGGATTTTTGCATCATTGTCATATGACGGCAGGGTATAATTAAATATTCTACTAAGAAGCTATACAACTATGGAGAACTAAAGAATTAAACCGTATACTCCGCCAATTCTACTAACATTCTGGTGTATGCTTTTCTCAGGTCGTGATTGAATCCGTCAAGCCTTTCTTACCGAGAAGATAGGTACATGCACCAGATCGAAGAAGCGATTGAGAAGAAGCTGCATTATCATATTTTTAAACTTCATACAAATTTTGAACGTTTTGAGAAGAATCACTAGACAAAAAAAAACTATTATTGTTACCTGTTTCTGATGTCTCTGTTCATCCCTTGTCACTCGAGTCGCAAGCTAGAGAAAGATTTGCTATAATTCAGTTTATATTATATAAGTTTCTTTGTCATAATGATACATATACCCCCTCTTTGTTTTATCTCTGACCAAGCCCTGATTCTGGATATTGCTAAAGTATGATAGAAAACAAAAATGGCTGTTTCCTAAGATCCTGAGAGAAACAAAAGGACGCTCTATGGCGGTTCTATGTACATGAGACATTCGATACGAAACGCTTACAACAAAAGGCTTTAATCCCCAAGGTTGGAAAAATTCACTGTGAAGTGTCCCAAGCAGATGAGAGATTCAGTTGTAATGATGTGAACCTCATTGATGAATGTAACTAGTCTGATAGCATTTCTTCAAGCTCTGGCTCATCAGAGGTAGATGGATCATCGTACTCTAAACTCGTCCCATTGTACAGTCCTCTGTCTTGAAGATCACTCTGTTCTTCCTCATAGTCTGGCTCCGACCAATCTGGCTCATCCTCTTCGGTTTGACCATCATTGGGTACTGTTACTGGTGTTGCTTCTTTATTTGTCGACTTGTTTTTCTTTCCAAGCTTTCTAGATTCTATTTGCGCCTTTGCCTTGGCCTCTGTATCTTCGCATATGCACGTGGATGGGTTCTCGTGAAACTCACCTCTTCCAGCTCTTACTTCCTTTGGCTCTCCCATAAACCCTCTCTGGAACGAACGGACTCTAGATGTGAACTCCTCCCAAGTCGTGTTCTCTTTGTTCAGGAACAGCCTGTAAAGCTTTTTTGCGTTTGGCCTAACCGTGGGTTTATGTCCAAAGTATCTCCTGCAAATTCATATCACCAAAAGCTTTAAACCTTTGCAACTCCATCAAACCAAAGAAGAAGATGATGATGTTAAAGTACCTCCTCCCAGCCAATATTTTAGCCATATTGCCATTGTTGTTGGTTACAAAAACGTCACTTTCATCACACACAAGGAAGTCTAGCGCAGCCATTCTCGAAGAGTATGAAGAGAAAGGTTCTAGCTCTTCCTTTGTAGCTATAGTGTCTTTTGAATAGAAGTGTGGAAAGAGTGCTTTCAGAGGAGCCAAAGATTCTTCTCCTCCATATACTTCACCAGAAGCGACATATATATGGACATCACTGTCAGATCCCAGAGCTCTAAGCATCAGTCCAACTTCTTCTGGAGTGAGTGGACACCTTCCTTGTCGCCTTTGTTTCTCTGGGTTGTTAATCTGCAAATAAAGTTACAAAATTAAGCCATTCGTAGCTTGTTAATACATATTGAACTGCATGTAATCTTTTACAAACATTACATGTAATGTTTTCCATCTTCTTCTGATTGCTGCAAGTTCTCTTCTTTCCTTATCACCACCACCATAATAGCATCCCGAGAAGGCAAGCATATCAGGCTCAAACCTGCAACAAAGCCATTATCGCTTGCCTCAAGACATTCATTCTCTAGATTTATACTTTCAACATGGGAAAGTAGAGTATCTGAAAGATTCCTAGCTTGAGTAGAATGTCAAAAATGAAGGAGCTACACATGTTTATACATCACGATGCAACTTCCTCTATTAGGATAAAACATTGAATTGAAGACCAACTAGATCAACTAATGGGGGGATGCTAAAGGGTTTCAGCTATGCTACATGTTAATTCTATCCAGTACGATGTCCTTGTTCAGTAACAAAGAGAAAAACGAGGATAGAACCAGGATTTGAAGGTGACCAGTGGAGGTACCTTAAATGTAAAGCAATGAAGTGTTTGCTCCTCAGTCGCATTCGCCGGACCAATTCATTACCCATTTTAAGTATCGGATCAGTGAACTTTAGAGCATGGTAATTTACTCTACATCTTAGCTTTTGCAAGTCATCGCTCAACTTGTTTGAAAGTCTATAATCAAACTTGTTCAATTGAACTGCCTGAAGCATAATACAGCAAAATGTAAGGCTTCAGTGAGATAGATATCCATAAGACAACCACTTCTCCTTAAGTACACTTATATTTTTTTTTGGAAACAAACATCAACATGCTAGCAGAAATATAAAGAATGATATAAACCAATCAAAAGGCAAGACTTGTGAAGATAGTTACTCGATAGAAGAGTAAAGACATCAAGCAAGTTGCTTAGACATGTTTTCCCCTTAGGAGGAGCTAACACTACTAATAAGAAAAGAGCTTCAGGGAAGAGGGAAACTTACATGCCTTTTGTGAAGAACAGGTAGAACCCGATTAATATAGCATCTCGTTACATTTCCGTGGCACACGATTCTACTTGACTCCATGTTCGCCCTCCTTTCTGTGGGAGTTGCTTTATAATTCTAACGTCTTCAGACAGGAATGACATAAACCAATCAACATCAAAGATATGCGAGAAGTCACTGCACAAAAACGCACAAAGTTACTTGGTCATTTTCCTTTTCGGAGGAAACATAGGTAAATGAGGTTATCCTTGCAATGCCCGAACCTGGCATCTTTCCAGTAAGACTTCTGGTCTAACTTAGGAACAACAAGAGTAGCATTTAGAATCCTTGCCGCAACAACTGCATCTACAATCTGTAGAAAGACGTATGTAACACTCCATAAGCGACTTAGAACAAGTTGCCATATAATTTACACTAGATCCATAGAACATTAGCTTATTCAAGAGTAAAGACAGAGCTCTCATGTGGACAATCCAAGGAGATATAAACCAGGAAAGAAGGTGAATAGAACTCACTCCAGTTCGTTGTTGATTCAAACCACCACTGGTAGCAATTGCCAAGTATCGATCATTTCTCGTCACTGCTTTCGAATCTGCAAACAAGAACTCATTAACTGATAAAAGTTTGCTACTTTGGTAAGATGAGTGACACAACAATTGAATAATAAAAGGGTAACGCACTTGGGAACTTGGTGCTAGCATTGCTGCATCCGTAAAAGAACTCAGCGTTTCGTGAACGCCAAACATCACGATCTGATCTGCCTCCATCTCTCTGTTTAAACACACAAAACACCCATTGATAGAGAGAGAGAGAGATCCAGACAAAGTCGAAAGCTTTGAAGAAGAATTAAACCCAGTAACTAACCGGAACTCGGAAACCGGCTGATTTGATCGTATCACTGCCTCCTCCAATGTTGATCTGCGTCGAGGAAAAGACAAAATAGTATCGGGAACGGATCAAAATCTAATAATGGATTTGACGAGAGAGAGAGAGAGAGAGTACAGATGTGTGGCGAACGCGTGGTGGGAGGCGATCGGAATCTCCGGGATGGGGAGCGAGGAAGGAGAGGAAAGCGAAGAGGACGAGGAGGGATAAAGAGACGGCGAAACGAGAGGAGGAGGCGGCGGAGACGGTTGTAGTAGTAAGGGTAGCGCCGCCGCTGGAAACTCATGACACCTCGGTGAGAGAGGTTGAGGTTGAGGTTGGGGAATCAAAGAGGTGAGGTGACTGTTTCAGAAATCACAGATCATGCGTTCGATCACGAGCCACAACTACAACATTATTCTCGTTTCCTTTTCTTTCCTTCAAACAAACAAACAAACAAACAAACAGAGAGAAACCGAGTTTTGTTTAGAGAGGAGTTCGCTACATACTTCGGTCTTGAGTGAGTGTAATTTAATATTGAATAAATAAATAATTAATTGAATTATATTAAACATTTGGAAAATGGCTAGAGATTTGTAGAGCTTAGAGAATATTATTGCATATAGTAAAAATTAAACTGAAGCCTAAAAGTAAAAAAAAAAAACATATAAGTGCTCGCAGTTTTCTTTAAACCGTTTAAAAAAGAAAAAAAACTCAAACCACCTTGGTTTTAGGTGGTTCTGCAGACCAGACCCATCTTATTGTCACAATGAACTGGCTAGACTCACCAGTTCGTGTACATGAAACACCAAGACCAGAACGGAGGAGCTTCCGTTAAAATGGGCAGAGGATCAACAGAGGAAGAGACGGAAAGCCACCTACTAACCATACTTGTTGGATAGTCCTTTCGCCCATGGACTTTGGTCTTCCGACCATATAATCCGAACCCCGAGCATCGAGCACCATCTTAGATTCAGAAGTGCAGCTGCAAGATGCTCCTGTGAGTCTCTGAACAGCTCTATTATCTTTGTTTCGGCTTCAGGGTCTTCACTCATGACGAAGTTTTCCTCAAGCTCTGTTTTCTTCTCCTGAAGACTCTCTTTGACTTCTTCGTTGAGCATTCTTAGGCTTAGAACATTCAACGCTTCTATCGCTGTTGTGTGATACCCTTTCTCAACATAACAGTTGAAAACAAAGTGGCATGTCGATGGGTCTGGATTCACTTTCTCTCTGTGCATTTGCTCCACTATGTACTCAATCACATCAATCATTCCCTGTGGATTGAATGTCATATTGTAAACTAAAGCAGTTGAAGCGTGTTTGTTACAGCATATATCTTTTACCTTCTCAAACGCTTTACGCAAGATGGTGTTGTATGATAAGACATCTAGATGTATCTCTTCTGATGCAGCTTGGTCCAATAGATTGAGTGCCTCCTCGAAATTCTCATCGTTCAACAAAATCTAATTGAAGATCCATAAGCTTTAGTCAATAGAACCGCATGCAAGTGAAGAGCCAATGCAAGATTCCATTGAACTAACCTTCATTAGAGCAGTAAACGTGACCGCTTTGGGAGAAAACCCATCACGGATCATCATGGAAACTAAGGCACAAGCTGATTTATAAGAGTGGATAATGCTGCAACAATCAATCATTATGTTGTATGTAGCAGCGTCTGCAGGGTAGCCACATGCTTTCATCCGTTTGAATATTTTGATCACCATGTCAGTCTGCATATGTCATTTTTTAAGAATATAACCATCAATATTTTGTGTAACGCTACATATGTATGTTTGTGCAATGAAAAAACTTACTTCATTTGCCTCAAGAAGTGACTGAAGCACTATGTTGTATGTAGGCGTTTCTAGATACATATTCTCAGCTCTTTGCAGCTGCCTGATCATCTCATTCACCATACCTTCAGCTCCGAGGGCTCTCAGCTAAACAAGGACAAAAGAAAGGGTAAAAGATAAAGACATTGTTCTGAGAATAACATACACAATAACAGAGCAAAGGTTGATGATATCACATCTGATTCAAATAGATTTAACGAATGTCTATATAGAGAAGAAACTAACCACATTCCGCGTTGAGATAGGACTGTGCTGAAGACCATTTCTCACCATGTCCATTTCTATAGCGTTAATCCTTTTACAACAGTCCACTTGGGACAGCATGTTGCCCTCTTCATATGGTGCATTCACATTACCAAATAGTGAAAAAAGCAGTTCATAGGTCCTCATATCCGGACGCAGATTCAGCTGTTTCATTCTAGCTAAAACTCGAACAGCACGCTCTGGTTGATCCTACAAAGCATTAGTAAGAAACTGTAACTCACGGTGACTTGGGAAATTAGCAGAACAAAAATTCCAGAAAATAAACCGATTATTCCAAGCGTCTCCTATGATTGGAGTAACGATATAGTCAATAAGTATGGTTCAACTCATGAACTAGAATAAACAAACACCAAAAGGTAAACGAGGTATCGAAGGTAACTAACCAAGGAGTCACACGCTGCAAGAAGATTATTGAAAGGATATGCATACGAGCATTCAGATACTTGATCCAGCAGATGTTCAGCTAAATCAACTTGAAAGGCCTTACTGCAATAGGCTGAAACCGTTGCGAGAGTTGAATTATATGGTTTCAGATTCTGCTCCTGCATTACTTTCAACTGCATAGTGATAAGAAAAAATCATTACAGAAAAAAGAAAAAGCTGAACTACATAAAGAAAGAAACAATGATAGAGATGGCTTGTACATTACATAAACCCTTACCAGTGTCATGCCATATTCGTATGCTCCAGGAAACGCAACAGCTCTAATGAAACCATCATATGTGTGGCTTGATGGTGGCAACCCAAGATTTTGCATCTGGAGCATCAGCTGCTCCGCTAGCTCAGAGTTTTTAGATTGTCCACATGCATGAATCACATCATTGAACGACCACCTGAGGATCCTTGTTGCAGGGATGTTACTCTGACCTTTCGGCAAAGCCACTTTAGAAGACTCAATGACAGTACTCTGTTGATCAGACGATTTGCACTCCAGAGCATCCACCATTAGAGAAACCGTGTGATCATTTACTCCTCTTAAAGCAACTTTCTCTGATCCCGTCTGACCACTCGATGGTATAGGAATATCTAGTCTTGTGGAATGCAGTTTTCCACTTTTGAATTTAACAAAGAGCTCTCCTCTTGAAGCTAGAGCCACCATGTGTTGCAATAACTCATACGCTGATTTCAAATCACCCAACCTCGTAAAGACCATATGAACTTTCTGAGCGAGAGTATACTCAGACTATAGTGGTCCACATAGTGTTTCAATATCTCATTAACAGACGGTAGATTGCTGAAGAACTGCAAGCTGAAAACAATATTAATCAGATAACAAAGAAAAGTAAGAGCCATGAAAGCTTAAGATATGTTCTTGACTAACCTTGAGAAGTGCTGCATATGTTATTTCATTCTTCCCTACTCTCCGTTGATCCATCAACTCCAAACATCTACTAGCGTAATTCCCATTTCTCGTTTTTACACAAGCTCCAAGAAAATAGTTATACACGGGCAAAAGAGGAGAGATGCTATTATTTTCCCCAAGAGCCTGAATAAACTCTGATGCCTGAGAAATAAATAGAGTTATTAGATGAGAATATGTATGGAGCTACTGGATATATTAGATTTGGATTATTATTTATACCTTATCCAAGTGTCCCCCGTTACAAAGAGCTTGTACAATGAACAACAAAGATCTGCTGTCAAGATTGATTTCCCTCTTACACATAACACTGTAAGTCTCCATTACAAACTGCAGGACACAAATAACTGCCTTCAGGTCCGAATAGTGTATAGATTGTGAAAAATAAAGCACAGATGTACAGCTCTACCAAAACTTTAGTCATACAGTAAGTCCAAATTTATGCAAAGGTAGGTGAAAACAAAGTGTAATCAATCATTCACCAAAAGAAACAAGCCTAACCCATGCTTTTTTCCTTCATATCATCAACTTACCACAGGATCTGGTGATCGCAAGACAATACTTTAGAACGCCATGAAAATCATCGGCAGTAAGTGAATTATTTCCATGTGTTAGCTTTGAAAGTAGAGCAGAAGCTCCAGGCCTCTCCAGATCGAAGTGCATCAACAATCTGCTCCTGTAAGATCTTCCTCGTTGACTCATCTTGGCATCGAATAAATTCACTACCTGCACATGAAAGCTTTGATTTTAAAGCCACAAAAACTCGTCTTTAAGAGTCCAAGTACGGATATATCATTACATCCATAAAGATTCGGGGACAGAGAGAAAAAGACCTTTTAGTAAGACATACCTATCAATGTGGTGACACTACGAGAACAAGAACAACCACCATCCCCATCATCAATCCCACTTCGTCCCCGTCCCTAAAGTAAAACCCCATTTAATCAAATCACAATCTTGTCAAACAACACTTAAATCATTTAACAAATCTCAAAGCAAAACAAGGAAGAGGTAACTAACCCGAGATAAGGTTGGTTTTAACTTTGACAACGAGGAGGAACCCACGATAAATCTCAATGGAGAACGCCATCTACATTTCACAAGACCAAGAAGCAAACTCAATATCACAATTATAAGTAGTAAGCCAACACAAAACAACTTACAGTGCTCTGTACATTGCGCTTTCACTCCCGATCCTCTCAGGTCACAATCCAAAGATCAAAACTTTACGATTATATCACAGCTGCAATAGAATCAGGAGCAATTAGGTTCATTTCAAGTCCTTGAGATCGACAGAAACATACGAAAAAAAGATCGAAAACTTACTTCACAAAAAAAAAAAACTAAAAAGTTTTCAACTTTCGTCTTCGATTAGTCACAAGTCAATTTCAGTAATGCTTGCTTATGTATCGATCTCAGTCTCTGGTTCTAACAATCTGCACAATCAATGAGATGCGAACATGATGTCAGAGAGAAGAGAACGAGCGAAACTCATTTCAGGTTTATCCAAAAACAACGAAAAATGCAGTTAATGGGCCTTTGTTGACATTTATCCGAAGTTAGCCCATTTACATTTATCCTCTTTTTTTAATTTCTCTCCAGTTTAGTCAATGGCCATGCGGAAGGATTAAAAGTTACAACTTACAACAAGTAGCTAGCAACAACCATGGAGGAAACATATAAGAATTTGAAGAAAAAAAAAAGGGAAATTAGGGAAAGTAAAAAAACTGCATCATCTATATATATTGAGAATCTACAAGACTAAGTCCATGTAGATGTATGTCATCCAATCTACCGAGAATGGTAAAATGTGATGAAGACGCTCAGCCAAGTAGAAGGTTTCACTCAAGCTAATGATAGTTTTGTGAAAGACACGTGAGTGGAGCAGCATGCTTTGGTTAAGTTCAAGTAGAGTAATTAACCACAGGATCAGAAGATATTTTATCTTCATCGTAATCAACTTGACGAGAGGCAAGCTGTAACAGAACGAGAGTGACGAGCAAAGCTCGAGACGAAGTGCGAGAGCTCGATCCGGAGGAGAGCTAGAGCTAGAGCTCGAGAGAGCTCAAGGCAAAAAGAGAGCTAGATAGAGATTGAGATCCTTGGTGTATCTAGCTAAGCTCATCATCTCTAGGTGATTGTAACAGAGATAGAGAGAGAGAGAATAAGATTTCCTGTGATTGTATTCTCTTGTTATCTTTAAGGTATGTGTATTTGCATAAGGTATGTGTGTATATATATATATATTTTTTTTTTTTTCAATATTTGGTCTCTTTGTTCTAGTTAATGTCTTGTAGTTATTTTTACTTTTCTTCTTTACATGTCCTCGATCTCTATGGTTACTTCGTGTTCTTCTTATTATTGTTTCCCTTTTCTCCTGAATCATATTTCATTTCTATATTCGCTCTCATTTTTTTTTAAGTATTTTATTAAAGGATCTTTGTTGATTAAGCAGAAAAGCAGACCCCGGCAAAATGTCTTCACCGCACAACAACACAGATATATCATTCTCCACTCAGTCTTCCCTCCCCAACGGCGCCACCACCGGAGCAAACAACTTGAACCGTGAAGAGACGGCGAGGACGTCGACCCAACAACCCAACTCCGTTGCTGATCCGTTGCACCACAACCCAGATGCTGAAGTGATAGCGTTACGTCCAAGGACGTTCATAGAGACGGGCATATTCGTATGTGAATTGTGCGGCAAAAGGTTTACACGAGAACAGACTCGAGATCTTCACAGGAGAGGACACGACCTTCCATGGACACTACCAAACTGAGGAGAAGTGGAAAATGAGAGTAATGCTATAAGCGTTACGATGTTCATCAATCTGCATGTCTGCATGCAAAAGCTATCTCTAATTAAGACTTGTGATACCATCTTTTCTATATAACCTAATGTTTCCGTCTTTCTTTCTTTCAATAATATTTGTTTCCTTTTGATAATTTCCGTTTTCAATGATGTCTGTTGTTCGTATTATATTTTTTCTTTTGAAAATGAATCTGTTGTTCGTATTATTGATCATATCAAATGAAAATACATTAAAACTATAGTCTTTTAAGCAAAAAAAGACAAGTAATTTCACCCCAGAAAAGATAATCTTTTGAGTCCATAATCTAAAAATGAACATAACTAATAACAATTTGTTCTGTTAATTGGTCCTTAAATTTATTAAACTTCATCAGATGTTAAATCAATTGTGGGAACCGAAATTCGCACTGTCGATTTTAATAACTAAGATTGCGGAGGAAAGCCAAGTTAACCCGACTTTCCTTGAAGGTCCGGATTCTCTGCGTTGCCACACGAAATCGAGAAAGTTAACAAATGACAAAAATAAAAATTGTGATAGTTGTTCGAATGCGTTTTATTAAATGAAAGATATGAATACAAGGATTGAAAGACAGAAAAATTTGCGATTAAAGAAAAAGATAGAGTCGCAGGCAGCCAAACGTCCTAAGCCTTGCTCCGCTAGTCTAACCACCTAAACTCTAATTCTTCTAAGTTAGTAAAGGGCTCTAAGTCTAATTTTCGGATCCCCTTCTACTCTGCTCTTGCTCTCCTTATATACTCACTTCTAGGTCGGTTTGCCTTAGGATGATGGACTTCGCCTTTGGGCCCAAGTTTATCTCTTCAGGAAATATTCAATTTTCGTCGATCTTCGTAATTATCCTCGAGTTTTCCCCTATTTTTCGGTGACTTGACGTTTATCCGATGTTCGGGAAATTGGATAAACCGTCATAGTCTGATTGGGCCTGAATTCTTAAAATCGTAAGTAAGTCTGTGGACTTGTCTTAAGTCGTTGAACGTTTTATACGATTTCTCGGAAAGACTATCTTTCTCGTAAAATAAACCGTATTGCCTAAAGGATCAATGTTCGAGTTAATCGATCTTGTTTTACACGATATCTTCTACGAGAAATCCAACCTTTCTAATTTTTATCGTAAAACATCGAGGATGATTCCAATCGAGTCGAATCGAGAGATGTTAATTCCGTAGCCGTGATCGTATCAAACCCACGAGGATTGATCCAAGCAAGCCAAGACGGGATCAGACCGAGCACGATGGGACCGAGACCAGATCGAGGACCGCCGACCGGCGCCAGGGGACCTGCGCGCCCGCCGGCCCGACTTTCGTCAACGCCACCAGGCCTGCTGCGTCGGCGTCTGCCGCGTGAGCGGCTCGTCAGCGCTTACGCCGGCGCCAGGCCTGCTGCGTGCGTCTGCCGCCCGGCCCGAGGCGGCTGCTGTCGCGTACCGCCCGGCGCCAGGCGGCTCCGTCGCCTACGCCCGTAGGGATTCTCTGCCGTCCGTGGATTCTCCGTCGCCCGATCCTTCCCCCGTTGACCGTTCGTGCGGGAAATCTTTGAGTTTGGAATGATCTTTAGCCGTTGATTTCGAGATAACCGTTTTTGACTCCAACATCAATACTTTATTAACTTGTATCCATGTGACCGGCTTATATGACTAAACTGTTAATAGAGATTAGAAAAATATTAGAATGTAACTTATTTAATTTATACAACAAATTAGACACTAAATCAGCTACATAATTACTATTTGTATTAAAAGGTTTATTTATAAAAAAGATAATTGGAAAATAAAAAAGACTCAAAATAAAATTATTTAAGCTGAATAGTAAAACTGAACATTACACTGTAAGAGACTTCGAGTAAATTTATAAGTTATAGGGATTATAATGTATGGTTTAAATTTTGGAGTATTTGGTTGATATAATAATAAGATGTAACCTACTCTAATAATTCTTCCAAAAATGCATGACCGATAAAAGTCGTCAGAAACAATTGTAACTTTCATTTTAGATTAGACAAAACGCGTTTTCAGTAATGTTTACGTATGTACTATCTCAATCTCTTGTTCTAGCAATCTGCAGAAAGAGATGTGAACATGTCAAAGAGATAAGAGAACTAATGAAACTCACTTCAGGTTTATCAAACACACGAAAAAAGCAGTTAATGGACGTTGTTGACATGTTGACTGAAGTTACCCCGTTTACATTTATCCTCTTTTTAGTTCATGTTGGGTATTTAAATCTCTCTTTGGTTTAGTGTTGATTAGTAGCTGACCAATGAGTCAATATGACCACGAGAATGGCAAGAAGCTACAACAACTAGCTAGCAACAACCATTGAAGAAACAATTATAGAAACGTATAAGAATATTAATTTAAAAGAAAATCAGGGAAATGAAAAAACTGCATCTATATATATTGAGAATCTACAAGACTCATTTCCTATTATTAAAAAAGCAGACTAACAAAGCAAGAGAGAAACAAAGCCATACAATTTTTTTCTTTGAGGTATGTGCATTTGCATATGCATATATATTTGCCAATATTTGGTCTCTTTGTTCTGAATTAATGTCTTTGTAGTTATAATATACTATACATTTTTCTTTTCATGTCCTCAATCTCTATGGTTTACTTCATGTTCTTCTTGTTATTTGCTTCGGTTTTCTTCTAAAATCATATTTCATTTCTATTTTTTCGTTCGTTCTTGATTAAAGTATTTTATTAATGGATCTTTGTCGGTTAAGCAAAAAGCAGACCCAGATCCTGAGAAGATGTCTTCCCCGCAAAGCTCAACTTCATCATCCTCCACTCCGCCTTCCACCAGGGCAAACAACCCTAAACGTGAAGAAGAGCCAGCGACCCAACAACCCAACTCCGTTGCTGTTCCGCTGGATCACCAACACCACGACCCAGATGCTGAAGTGGTAGCGTTACGTCCAAGGAAGTTCTTAGAGGCAGGCAAATGTACATTGTGCGGCAAAGAATTTACACAAGAACGGAATCGAGATATTGGCAATTCACAAGAGAAGGCACGACAACGCAAATAGGAGATATAGCTGAGGAGAAGTGGAAAATGCGAATAATGCTATAAGCGTTACGATGTTTTCAATCTGTCTCCAAAAGGCTATCTCTAAGACTTATGATTCCATCTTTTCTATTTAAACTAATAACGTACCGTCTTTCTTTGGTTTCTTTCAATATATGTATCGTCTTTCTTGGTTGCTTTCGATATTTGTACCGTCTTTCTCGATGTGACTGTCGTACAATCTTTTCTATATAAACTAATGTTTCCGCCTATCTTGGTTCCATTTACTAATATGATATTTGTTTTCTTTTGATAATTTCCGTTCAGTGATTTTGTTCATATTATTGATCAAAATCAAATGAGAATGCATTAAAACTATGGTGTGACAAGTAATTCCAAGCGTAGAAACAAATAATTTTCCGAGTCTATAATCTTAAAAATTGAACAGAACAAAGTTATCTGTTCTGTAAAATCGATCATTAAATTTACTAAATTTCATAAAATCTTAAACCAATATTTTATTAGCTTATATCTAGGACCCCCCTTCATCTGACAAAACATGTTTATAAAGATTATAAAGATATTATTTGTGTTGAAATGTAACTTACACTAAATCAGCTAAATAATTAGTTTATATACAAAAAGGTTTATTTATAAAAACATAATTGGAAAATAAAAAAAAAGTCTAAAATAAAGCTTTAAGCTGAATAGTAAGAAAACCGACCATTCTGTAAGGAATATAAGAGTAAATTTATAAGTTTTAGGGATTATAATGTATGGTTTAAATATGGAGTATTTGGTAGATATAATAATAAGATGTAACATACTTTTAATAATTCTCCCAAATCCATGGCCGATAAAAGTCGTAATAAAACCTTTAAACAAAAGTTTTCAACTTTCATCTCCGATTAGACACAACTCGTTTTCAATAATGTTTACTTATGTACTATCTCAGTCTCTGGTTCTAGCAATCTGCAGAAAGAGATGCGAACATGTCAAAGAGATCAGAGAACTAATGAAATTCACTTCAGGTTTATCAAACACACGAAAAAGCAGTTAATGGGACGTTGTTGACCGAAGTTAGCCTGTTTACATTTATTCTCTTTTTAATTCTAGTTGGGTATGTAAATTTATTTCTGATTTAATGTTGATTAGTAGCTGACTAATGAGTCAATATGACCATGAGGAATGGCAAGAAGCTACAACAAGTAGCTAACAACAACCATTGAAGAAACAATTATAGATATAAGAATATTATCTTAAAAGAAAATTAGGGAAAGTAAAAAAAAACATGCAGATATATTGAGAATCTACAAGACTCAGTTCCTATCATTAAAAGAGCAGACTAACAAAGCAAGAGAGAAACAAAGCCATACAATTTTTTTTCTTTGAGGTATGTGTATTTGCATATGCATATATTTGCCGATATTTGGTCTCTTTGTTCTGGTTAATGTCTTTGTAGTTACAATATATATATATTTTTTCTATTCATGTCCTCAATCTCTATGGTTACTTCATGTTCTTCTTATTATTTGCTTCGGTTTTCTTCTCAAATCATATTTCATTTATATTTTCTCGTTTGTTCTTAGTTAAAGTGTTTTATTAATGGATCTTTGTTGGTCAAGCAAAAAGCAGGCCCTGACCCTGAGAAGATGTCTTCCTCGCACAGCTCAACTTCACCATCGTCCACTCCGCCTTCCACCGGGGCAAACAACCCTAACCGCAAAGAGCCAGCGACCCAACACCCCAACTCCGTTGCTGAGACGGGCAGATTCGTATGTGAATTGTGCGGCAAAACGTTTGCACGAGAACAGACTCGAGATCTTCACAGGAGAGGACACAAAATTTCATGGAAACTACGAAACTGAGGAGAAGTGGAAAATGCGAGTAATGCTATAAGCGAAACGATGTTCATCAATCTGTCTGCGAAAGCTATCTCTAAGACTTGCGATACCATCTTTTCTATATAACCTAATGTTTCCGTCTTTCTTTCTTTCAATAATATTTGTTTCCTTTTGATTTCCGTTTTCAATGATGTATGTTGTTCGTATTATTGATCATATCAAATGAGAATACACTAAAACTATAGTGTGACAAGTAATTTCAACCCCAGAAAAGAGAAATTTTTGAGTCCATAATCTAAAAATGAACAAAACTAATAACAATTTGTTCTGTTTATTTGGTCCTTAAATTTATTAAACTTCATCAGATGTTAAACCAATGCTTTATTAACTTGTATCCATATGAGTGGCTTATATGACTAAACATGCTACTCAAGATTAGAAAAATATTAGCGTTGAAATGTAACTTATTTAATTTATACAACAAATTAGACACTAAATCAGCTAAATAATTAGTATTTATACTAAAAGGTTTATTTATAAAAAGATAATTGGAAAATAAAAAGTCCAAAAATAAAATTATTTAAGTTGAATAGTAAGAAAACTGAACATTACACTGTCAGAAACTTGGAGTAAATTTATAAGTTGTGGGGATTATAATGAATGGTTTAAATTTTGGAGTCTGGTTAATTGATATAATAATAAGATGTAACCTACTCTAATAATTCTTCCAAAATGCATGACGGATGAAAGTCGTAATAAAACCTGTAAGCAAAAAATGTAACTTTCATTTTCGATTAGACAAAACTCGTTTTCAGTAATGTTTACTTTTATGTCCGATCTCAGTCTCTGGTTCTAGCAATCTGTACAGAGAGATGCGAACATGTCAAAGAGAAGATAACTAACAAAACTCATTTCAGGTTTATCAAACATACGAAAAAGCAGTTAATGGGATGTTGACATGTCGTCCGAAGTTATAGCCCGTTTACATTTATCCTCTTTCTAATCCTAGTTGGGTATTTAAATTGGTTTAGTTTTGATTAGTAGCTGGCCATAGAGTCAATATGACCATGAAGAATGGCAAGAAGCTACAACAACTAGATAGCAACAACCATGGAAGAGACAGTTATAGAAACGTATATGAATATTATTTTTTTTTTAAATATATGGAAAGTAAAAAAACTGCAGCTATATATATTGAGAATCTACAAGACTCAGTTCCTATTATTAAAAAAGCAGACTAACAAAGCAAGAGAGAAACAAAGCCATACAATTTTTTTCTTTGAGGTATGTGCATTTGCATATGCATATATATTTGCCAATATTTGGTCTCTTTGTTCTGAATTAATGTCTTTGTAGTTATAATATACTATACATTTTTCTTTTCATGTCCTCAATCTCTATGGTTTACTTCATGTTCTTCTTGCTATTTGCTTCGGTTTTCTTCTAAAATCATATTTTAGTTTCTATTTTTTCGTTCGTTCGTTCTTGATTAAAGTATTTTATTAATGGATCTTTGTCGGTTAAGCAAAAAGCAGACCCAGACCCTGAGAAGATGTCTTCCCCGCAAAGCTCAACTTCATCATCCTCCACTCCGCCTTCCACCAGGACAAACAACCCTAAACGTGAAGAAGAGCCAGCGACCCAACAACCCAACTCCGTTGCTGTTCCGCTGGACCACCAACACCACGACCCAGATGCTGAAGTGGTAGCGTTACGTCCAAGGACGTTCTTAGAGGCGGGCAAATGTACATTGTGCGGCAAAGAATATACACAAGAACGGAATCGAGATATTGGCGATTCACAAGAGAAGACACCGAAACGCAAATAGGGGACATAGCCGAGGAGAAGTGGAAAGTAATGCTATAAGCGTTACGATGTTCAATCTGTCTGCAGAAGCCTATCTCTAAAACTTATGATACCATGCATCTTATCTATTTAAACTAATAATGTACCGTCTTTCTTGGTTTCTTTCGATATTTGTACCGTCCTTCTCGATGTGACTGTCGTACCATCTTTTCTATATAAACTAATGTTTCCGCCTTTCTTGGTTCCATTCAATAATATAATATTTGTTTTCTTTTGATAATTTCCGTTCAATGATTTTGTTCATATTATTGACCAATATCAAATGAGGATGCATCAAAACTATGGTGTGCAGGTAATTCCAAGCGTAGAAACTAAAAACTTTCCGAGTCCATAATCTTAAAAATCGAAGAGAACAAATAACTCTGTTCTGCTAAATCAATCTAACAAATCTACTAAATTTCATAAGATCTTAAACCAATATTTTATTAGCTTATATCTAGGACCCATTCATCTGACAAAACATGTTAATAAATATATTATTTGTGTTGAAATGTAACTTACACTGAATCAGCTAGATAATTAGTATGTATACTAAAAGGTTTACTTATAAAAAGATAATGGGAAAATAAAAATCTAAGCTGAACATTAAAAAAACTGAAATTCTGTAGGAAATTTAGGGTAAATATATAATTTTTAGGGATGATAATGTATGGTTTAAATTTTGGATTATTTGGTAGATGTAATAATTAGATGTAACCTACTTTAGGAATTCTCCAACCGATTAAACCCAATTTGTAATAAAACACATTCACCGACCAAAGAAAAAAATCGCATTCAATTACTGGGCCTTGTCAATCACTGGGCCGGTACAGACTTTATATCTGAGCCCATAAAATAAGTAGACTTAACAACAAAGAAAGCAAATCCCTCTTCTTCTACGTTGCAGAGAAACAAAGAGAGGCGAAGGGTTCAATTTAGGGTTTTTGGGAATCGCAGCTTCTTCGAAAAAACGTCGAGGAGATGAGCCGGAGTTTGGGAATACCAGTGAAGCTTCTTCACGAGTCATCGGGTCATATAGTGACGGTGGAGATGAAGAGCGGTGAGCTGTACAGAGGAAACCTGCTCGAGTGTGAGGATAACTGGAACTGCCAGCTCGAGGACATCACCTATACCGCCAAGGTAATCTTTCTTACTTCGTAGACTTTCCGAACCCCTAGGGTTTCGTTTCTTTTGAGTTGCTGATTTAGATTCTGTGAAAATACCCATAGATTTGACGAGAAATTGAAATTTAGATTACGCCGATTGTTGTTGGGAGTTAGTTCTAGAATGCTGGTGAAACTGTTACCTTTGATTACCTTAAACAGTGTTCCCTGAGTGATTTCTCAAAGAACGTGTGGTCTTTTGTTTATGCAGTTCTTCGATCTATAGTTTGCCACACTCACCAGTTATGATGACTTTTAAGTGCATCTCTACTATGTAGAATCATGATTGATGACTCAAGATAGAGTTTTTTTGATTCATTAATTTCAAGATTGTGTATGTTTTTTTTTTTTTTTAATCTTGATGTGATATGTTCTCTTTTTAATAAACTTTATTATCTTCTGTTGATGATTGATAGTATACTGAATTTTTGTTTTACCTTGGAACAGGATGGTAAGGTATCACAGCTTGAGCATGTCTTCATCCGAGGCAGCAAAGTCAGGTGCTTTATTATAAACCCTCTCTCTTTTTTTTTTTGACATCTGCTTGTTTCCTAACTATCTACTTTGTTGGAACATTCATTGAGTGTCCTTCTTGTGAAATCTTGACAGGTTTATAGTGATACCAGACATGCTCAAGAATGCTCCAATGTTCGGGAAAGCAAATGAGAAAATCAAGGTATAATTCTTGAACTCGGTATTAAGAGATAGATAATCCATCTAACCCATGTATGCTTCATAATCGTTAAAGATTTAACAACGTCTTGTCTATTTTGATTAATGCAGGGAAAGAGCTCAATAGGTGTAGGCAGGGGTAGATCTGCAATGCGAGGCAGAGTAAGTTGTTCTCCCTTCTCTTAAGTCCTTTCTGTTTCTGATTTACATGTCAAGAAAACAAATGTTTGGTAGTTTAAGGCAAACTGATTCAGTATTGGTCATGTCATCAATGCTCAGGGTACTGGGCGTGGAACAGGAGGAAGGGGAGGCGCACCACCTGGGAGGAGATAGATCTTCGGCTATGAGACAATTCTATTCAGCATTCAGGAGAAGCAGCCATCTTCAGCTTGTCGTGTATGCATCTTATGGTACGCATTTAAGTAAAATCTCCTACAAGAAGACAACCAGAGAGAGAAAGGAACTAGTTCTGTATTTTGTGGGTTACTGTTGAACACACCATTCTAGATTATTCAATGTTTCAAGTCTTAGTGGATTATCTGATGATTATTTCAACTTTCTATATTAAAAAAAAAAGTAACTAAGAGTAGTTTCATTGCGTAACCGTACAAAAGATGGTCAAGATCAAATGGAGAAGATACAAATTACCGGAGATAAAACATTTAACATATGTAGTTGTAAACTGAAGTAAACGGTTCTTCATGGTTTGTTCTATCATCATTCTTCTCGCTAGGTGGCGTGTCTATCATCATTATCATTCCCCCGACCACGACGGGAAGCACGTCCTGAAATGCTAGGTCGCGTGTTTATCATCATTCTTCTCGCTCCACCTTTTCTGGGTGTCTCTGTTCTTTTTGCTTGATACGTCTCCCCTTCACCATTTATATAAACACATAAAACCACTGGCAAACAATTTGTGTTCTCTTCCTGAGATCCTTTGTTTTTAATCGAATGTTTTTAATTAAACTTTTAAATGGATTTGTTGTTATGTGAAAAGTAAACTACTCTCTAGCTTTGTCGTTTAAGTTGTAAAAAAAAAAGTAAAACAAATAAACAGCTTGTGACTCACCGGCTGGTAAAGGTGTGACGAACGAGTTCTCAGTAGAAGACAAAAGAAGCAACGTTATTGAGAAGCAAAGACATATTCTGGCAATATTACCACTACCACATCCTCTTCTATCCATCTTCTCTTGTTGTTTGATAGTAACTAAAAACTAATGGAAGAATCTTATAATTACAAAGTCTTCCACCTAAGTTGAAACAAAAAAAAAATAACGTCTTCCGTCTGGAACAAGTTGGTTCAAGTCAACGGTTAATGTAGTAGACGATTAGTCATTGTCATCCGAACAAAAAATTATACTATCCAGTCAAATGCTGCAACGTTAGATTTTAAAAAGGTTATATATCTTTGTAGTTTTGATCGATTAATTAAAAAAATTATTTGCCAATATGAAAAGAGTTACGAGAAAAATGCACTAAATTCTTTAAACCAATGCAGGGAACGAGCTAGCTTTTTAAATTGCTGATTTAGATGCTGTTGAAAAAACCCTAGATTTGGCGAGAAACTGAAAATTTAGCAGCTTAGGTTTTGCTTCTGTGGGAATATTGAGACTTGAGAGTTCTATCTTGGGGAAAGAATTGAGAATATTGGTGAATATTTTTGGCTGTGATAACTTTGTACCTTTGTAAAAAGTTAGTATGTTGCTCTTCAGATGGAGAACCATGCATATGTTACCAGTAGAGAAGGAAGGTTATGCAGCTCGTGCTCTTTTTTTTTGACATCTGCTTGTTTCCTAACTATCTACTTTGTTGGAACATTCATTGAGTGTCCTTCTTGTGAAATCTTGACAGGTTTATAGTGATACCAGACATGCTCAAGAATGCTCCAATGTTCGGGAAAGCAAATGAGAAAATCAAGGTATAATTCTTGAACTCGGTATTAAGAGATAGATAATCCATCTAACCCATGTATGCTTCATAATCGTTAAAGATTTAACAACGTCTTGTCTATTTTGATTAATGCAGGGAAAGAGCTCAATAGGTGTAGGCAGGGGTAGATCTGCAATGCGAGGCAGAGTAAGTTGTTCTCCCTTCTCTTAAGTCCTTTCTGTTTCTGATTTACATGTCAAGAAAACAAATGTTTGGTAGTTTAAGGCAAACTGATTCAGTATTGGTCATGTCATCAATGCTCAGGGTACTGGGCGTGGAACAGGAGGAAGGGGAGGCGCACCACCTGGGAGGAGATAGATCTTGGCTATGAGACAATTCTATTCAGCATTCAGGAGAAGCAGCCATCTTCAGCTTGTCGTGTATGCATCTTATGGTACGCATTTAAGTAAAATCTCCTACAAGAAGACAACCAGAGAGAGAAAGGAACTAGTTCTGTATTTTGTGGGTTACTGTTGAACACACCATTCTAGATTATTCAATGTTTCAAGTCTTAGTGGATTATCTGATGATTATTTCAACTTTCTATATTAAAAAAAAAAGTAACTAAGAGTAGTTTCATTGCGTAACCGTACAAAAGATGGTCAAGATCAAATGGAGAAGATACAAATTACCGGAGATAAAACATTTAACATATGTAGTTGTAAACTGAAGTAAACGGTTCTTCATGGTTTGTTCTATCATCATTCTTCTCGCTAGGTGGCGTGTCTATCATCATTATCATTCCCCCGACCACGACGGGAAGCACGTCCTGAAATGCTAGGTCGCGTGTTTATCATCATTCTTCTCGCTCCACCTTTTCTGGGTGTCTCTGTTCTTTTTGCTTGATACGTCTCCCCTTCACCATTTATATAAACACATAAAACCACTGGCAAACAATTTGTGTTCTCTTCCTGAGATCCTTTGTTTTTAATCGAATGTTTTTAATTAAACTTTTAAATGGATTTGTTGTTATGTGAAAAGTAAACTACTCTCTAGCTTTGTCGTTTAAGTTGTAAAAAAAAAAGTAAAACAAATAAACAGCTTGTGACTCACCGGCTGGTAAAGGTGTGACGAACGAGTTCTCAGTAGAAGACAAAAGAAGCAACGTTATTGAGAAGCAAAGACATATTCTGGCAATATTACCACTACCACATCCTCTTCTATCCATCTTCTCTTGTTGTTTGATAGTAACTAAAAACTAATGGAAGAATCTTATAATTACAAAGTCTTCCACCTAAGTTGAAACAAAAAAAAAATAACGTCTTCCGTCTGGAACAAGTTGGTTCAAGTCAACGGTTAATGTAGTAGACGATTAGTCATTGTCATCCGAACAAAAAATTATACTATCCAGTCAAATGCTGCAACGTTAGATTTTAAAAAGGTTATATATCTTTGTAGTTTTGATCGATTAATTAAAAAAATTATTTGCCAATATGAAAAGAGTTACGAGAAAAATGCACTAAATTCTTTAAACCAATGCAGGGAACGAGCTAGCTTTTTAAATTGCTGATTTAGATGCTGTTGAAAAAACCCTAGATTTGGCGAGAAACTGAAAATTTAGCAGCTTAGGTTTTGCTTCTGTGGGAATATTGAGACTTGAGAGTTCTATCTTGGGGAAAGAATTGAGAATATTGGTGAATATTTTTGGCTGTGATAACTTTGTACCTTTGTAAAAAGTTAGTATGTTGCTCTTCAGATGGAGAACCATGCATATGTTACCAGTAGAGAAGGAAGGTTATGCAGCTCGTGCTCTTTTTTTTTTTTTTGTTCTAGTTACCAGTTATGATTTATAAGTGCATATGTTTTATGTAGAATCATTATTGATGGATCAAGTTATAATTTTTATTTTGGCAAAAAAAAAAGTTATAATTTTTATCTTCTTTAGGATTCACCAATGATAACATTTGGAAGGAGATCGTCTTGAATCGTAAATTTCAAGATTGTATATGTTTTTGGCTTGATGTGATATGTTCTATTTTGGATTAGTTGATGTTTGAAACGTTGTCATGTTTTTCCGACATAGTGGTTATGATTATGAATCATTGTTTGGTTAGAAACCAGAAGAGGATGATCTGATGGTTTCAAACTTTCGATATAACTTTACTAATCGAACAGAAGATGGTCAAGAACAAATGGAGAATACACAAGTAGTAGGGAGATATAACAATCAGTATAGGTAGTTGTAAAATGATGAAATCGGTAGATCATGGTTTCGTCGACGCAATATGACCACGACGTGAACGGCTTCGCCTTGACCCAATAGCATGAAAACCCTCTGAAACGACATGTAATCTTGTGAGGAATGATGAAACTGAAAAGTTTTGAATAGAGCTTTCTAAATGGGTTTTGTGTTGATTAAATTGAAAAAAATAAAAATAAAAGAGTAAACACAAGGACACAGCTTGACTTACGGACTTGTACAGCTGATGCGAACGAGATCTCAGGAGAAAACAAAAGCAGTAACATGCAGAGACACATTTTGGCAATAGTACCAGCAGTCCCACCACATCCTCTTCGATCCATTTTCTCTCTTCCTTTTCTTTTCTTTTTTTGTTTGGTGTAGTAAAACTAATTATAACAAGAAGCGTCAATTTTATACAAAAAAGTACGTCTTCCTTCTGAGAACAAGTTACCTAAAGTCAACAGGCATCGTAGTAGACGATTACTAAAAAGTTATTCTAATTTCTAACGAATTTTCCATTGCATTTATATTGAAAAAGTCACGGAGGAGCACATTAAAACTATTATCTAGTCAAATGCTGTGACGTTGTATCTTTCAAAAAATATACTATATGAAAGATAAGTTACGAGAAAGATGCAACGGAAAATTCGTTACAAATTAGAATAAGGAATTTCAAATAACTTTTAGTAATCAGAAAAGTGTCTTAGTCGTATCAGATTTAATATGACAGAAGTTGCTGGAGACAACAACACTTGAGAGAGAGAGCTGCAGGTCAATTGGTGATGTTGTCCTGTAAGAATGTTGTTAAAGGATGAGTTCTTAGGTTTGAGGAATGCCAAGCACACTAACAACATAATTATGGAGTCAGTAAGAGGTCATAAGTAAGAGGTTGAAGTCGCTGCTCTGTAGAGCTGTGAGCCTGGGATCTACAGGACAGTGAATCCACGGGACGGATTGTCACATATTCTTTGGTGCATGCTATAGCATCTCGTACACAACAAAGCAAAGCTCTATGATGAAGAATGATAGAAGCTCCACCTGAAACATACAGTTTCACATTTCACACCTTATGATAATGATTCACTCCAAGATATGATAAAAGTTATACATATCTTTTGATCAGATAGTGCAGCTTTGAGAAACCTCCTCACGAGCATATATGGAGTTGGCAGACAGAAATTGAATTGTAAGGTATTCGCCATTAGCTTCTTCTGCAAGTAAACAAAATCACACAAATGATCTTCATCTAACATATACTGAGGAGAGCATACATGGTTATAATCATTTTATATATTTACCAGTGTTCTAAAATACGCTATGCGCTTTTTGTACGGTGACTTAGCGCCTAGCGCCTAACTGTATACGCGGACGCCTAAACGGACAACGCGGATATATATCTTTAATGTATAATATTATATTTAGCTAATCTATATAAATATACTTATAGTTATAAATAATATTTATCAAATAATATGAATACTAAATAGTATAAGAGTTTTCAATAGTATATATGCTAGAAATGAAACCATATAAAATTGATAATATTTTAAAATTTCAGAATCAAAATAATAAAATCTCAAAAATGATTATATAAATATATTAAAAACAATTTTTAATTCTGAAAAATGAAACATAAAGCAAATCAAAGTTTATTATCATTTTCTTCTTCACTATCCATGCTTGAGATTTGGTGTACATCTGATTCCAAATTACCATTAAGATCTTCTTCTTCATTCTCAAAAATAATATTTTCTTCGTGCAAAAAAAAAGTTTTTTCGCCAGAAAAAAAAACAAGAGAAATTTTCTGTCATCAACCACGTCGTCCTCACGTGTTCTTCTTCACCAGTGATTATACAGAGAGCAAACAGACTTTAGTTTTTTTTCTTTTGCAGCTAGGGAACAAGAGAAAACAATGAACTGTACGTGAATTATGAGTTATGGTTTCTTGATTTGTATTAAAGCTTTAGTTATCTACGTAGTTTTGTATTTTGATAACTTCATTTAACTTTTTTAATTAACAAACGCATATACGGAGCGGAGTATGCAGCCTATGCGGCCGTATATACACCCGCATTTTAACAAACCGTATAACATGCCGTACATGATGAATTCAGTACGTTTAGTAGCCGCCTAGCGTATATGCACCGTACAGGCGTCCGCACAGGGCGTATTTTAGAACATTGATATTTACCATGTAAAGAACTTCTCTCCTAATGTAAGCCTTGTCGGAGATAATCATCAAGCAGCCATCTTCAGCTTGTTGTTTATTCATCTTATGGTACACATTTAAGTAAAGTCTCCTACAAGAAGACAACTAGAGAGAGAAAGGAACTAGTTCTGTATTTTGTGGGTTGCTATTGAACACCATGCTATACGATAATGTATCGTATATTATTCATTGACAATACAAGTGAGTATATATACAGACTCAAGACTTGGAGAGTAAGACACATATTAACAGAATGTTCCTAATCTGTAAGACTCGATATCTATGACAATAACTAAAAGATATTCTTCAAATATCTTCTTATACGTCCCCTCAAGATGGAGGCAGGGATCTAACTCCAATCTTGTTGCATAGTTCAAAGAAACGAGCTCGAGTGAGAGGCTTTGTAAGGGCGTCAGGTAACTGGTCACGTGTGTTGACATGAGCGACTCTCAGAGCTCCTCTCTGAACTTGATTGCGTACAAAGTGATAGTCAATAGCAATGTGCTTCATGCGGGAGTGGAACACTGGGTTAGCACATAAGAAAGTTGCTCCAACATTGTCGCAATAGACAACTGGTGCTGCGTGCAGTGAGACACCAAGTTCAGAAAGGAGATTGCAAATCCAGTTGATCTCAGAAGCATTGTCGGCTACTGATCAATACTCAGCTTCAGTAGAGGATCTTGCTACTCCATTCTGCTTTTTCGAAGTCCACGAGATTGGGTGCTGGCCAAGGTAGACTATGTATGAGTTGGTGGAGACATAATCATCAGAATCTCCAGCCCAGTCCGCATCCGAGTAAACATGAAGAATAAGCTTGTTGTTACCAGAGTAGAAGATGCTGTGTGTAGGGGTTCCTGCAAGATACCTTAGGATCCTCTTAGCGGCCTGCCAGTGCTCTTCCGTCGGCATATGCATGAACTGCGATAACTTGTTGACTGCATACGCAATGTCTAACCGTGTAAACTGCAGATATTGTAGACTGCCAATGAGACGTTTATATTTCGAAGGGTCCGAGAGAGCAATACCACTGCGAAGATGTAGTTTAGGCGTGGAAGCCATTGGGGTCGTTACCGGTTTTACATTCGTCATGTCATACTTATGAAGGAGGTCGAGAATACATTTTCTCTGTGACAGATGAAGTCCTTTCTGCGTACGGTGTGCTTCAATCCCCAGAAAATAATTCAAATCTTCAGCATCTTTGACAGAGAATCTATCCGCAAGTAGTTTTAGAACTTGAGCAATTCCAGACTTGGTGTTACCAGTGATGACAATGTCGTCAACATAGATGAGAAGGTGGATAAACTGAACTCCATGTTTGAGAATGAACAGCGATGTATCTGCTAGAGAGTTGACGAAGCCAAGGCTAAGAAGGTAGCTGCTTAGTTCATTGTACCAAGTCCTGGGGGCTTGCTTTAGACCATAAATTTCCTTGTGAAGTTTACAAACATAATCAGGTCTGTCTGCATCAACAAAGCCTGGTGGTTGCTCCATATAAACTTCATCGGTGAGGGTTCTTTGTAGAAAGGCATAATTGACATCAAGCTGTTGTATAGGCCATGAGTTACTAACCGCTATATCGAGTACAAGGCGTAGTGTTGTAGCCTTGATAACGAGGCTGAATGTCTCTGTGTAGTCTCGACCATACTCCTGGTTATACCCTTTGGCAACTAGACGCGACTTGCAGCATTTATGAGAGCCATCAGCATTGAATTTGTTCTTGTAAATCCATCGATTACCGACCACATTGTGATGAAGTTGCCGTGGAACCAGACTGAAAGTACCATTCCGTGCAAACGTATCAATCTCAACAGACATAGATCCTCGCCAACGTTTATCTTTCAGCGCCTGATTGAGTGTATTTGGTTCCGCAGGGATGAGCGAAGAAAGAGCAGCTGAGTAATTGTACTTTGAGTTCGGTTTTGTGATCTGATTTTTTCTGTCTGGTGAGCATAGGATGAGTATTCTCCGGTTTCGGAGGCTCTGGAGTTGGTGAGCGTGGCGCTGGTTCCGGCGAAGGAGATTGTATCTGAGACACACCGATGGTGGTTGGAGTTGCAGGAACAGAGTGTTGAGATCCTGCTGACGTCTCTGCATTTATCTGACAATCGTTAGTAGCACTATGCAAAGTGTTAGAATAATTTACCTGACCCGTCTGCGAAGAATCAGAGCTCGAGCTTTCTGTTTGCTGTACGAGTGGGGGTGTTGGATTTGGCTGCAGTATAGGGTTTGCAGGGTCAGGCACTTGGGTTGTTTTTGGAGGTGGTATAATGGTTACGGGTGGTGCTGTTGTTGGAGAGGTTGGTTCGGGAGTGGTCTTTTGAGAGGTAGAAGATGTCTTGAAGGGGAATACTGACTCGTCAAATCTGACATGTCGTGACACATATATGCGGCCAGTGTTGGGTTGGAGACAGAGGTAGGCACTTTGTGTTGGTGAGTATCCGATGAAGACGCAAGGAGTTGATCGATCTTCAAGTTTGTGGTTTGTGTAAGGCCTCAGCCAGGGGAAGCAGAGAGAGCCAAAGACTCTTAACTTGTTATAGTTAGGTTGATTACCAAATAGCTTGCGGAATGGCGAATCCATCTGAAGAACCGGAGTTGGTTGTCGATTGATCAGATATGCAGCTGCGGCGAACGCGTAGGACCAGTATTTCTTCGGCATTGGTGCATGAGATAGCATGGTGAGGCCAGTCTCGACTATATTTCTGTGTTTCCGTTCTGATACACCATTGTGCTCCGGTGTATGCGGTGGGGAGGTGAGATGGGAGATACCAGCTTCTGCTAAGAGTTGTCGTAGAGCCAAGAATTCTCCACCGTTGTCCGAAAACAACGTGCCAATTTTCGTAGAGAAATAGTTTTCGACTAGTGCCTTGAACACTTTGAAGGTTTCTTTTACTTGCGATTTAAGCTTCAGGGGATAAAGCCATGTGTATCGGCTGTAATGATCCACAAGCACAAGATAGTACTTGTAATTATCGATGGAGGGAACTGGTGAGCTCCACAAGTCTGTAAAAATATATTGCAAGGGTCGAGAAGAGGTTATGGTCGTTTGGTGAAAGGGTAATTTGTGAATTTTATTAATAGCGCAATCTGAGCACAAGGTGTTGTGAGTTACAGACTGAGAAAAAGGCAAAGAAAATTTTGAAACAATGGACTTTAAAATAGAAGCTGAAGGATGGCCAAGACGGTAGTGCCAAATGGGAAGAGTTATTTTTGGTGGTGAAGAGGCTAAAAAGGATTGTAGGGTGGAAGGTTTGGCTGGCCACTCATACAGCTCATCCTTGGTCTTGCCTTGGATTAACGGGATTTCCAAAATAAGATAATGTATCGTATATTATTCATTGATAATACAAGTGAATATATATACAGACTCAAGACTTGGAGAGTAAGACACATATTAACAGAATGTTCCTAATATGTAAGGTTCGATATCTATAACAATAACTAAAAGATATTCTTCATATATCTCCTTATACATGCTAGATTATATAATGTTTCAAGTTAGTGGATTCATCCGATGATTTTTGAACTTTCTATATTAAAAAAAAAAACAATAAGAAAGATTTTATTGCTTAAGTTATTAATCAGACAAAAAGATGGTCAAAACACACAAGTTGTAGGAGATAAAAAAAAACATTCAGCATTGTTGTAAAATGATGCAATCGCTAGACGCTAGTTCATGGACCACGACCACGACTTGAATTGCTTCCGTCTACCCAACCAGCACGATCTGAAAAGGTAGGTGGCGTTGCTATCATCATTCTTCTTGGTGTGCCTGTTATTTTCGCTTGATACGTCTCCTCTGCACCATTTATATAAATTAACGATACAGATAAAAACCACTTGCAAACAATTTGTGTTCTCTCCCTAAGATTCTTTGTTATGATGTTATAGTTTTAGGCAAAGATAAAAAAACTGAATAACATAACTAAGCTTGTGAGAGTTGATACAATCGTGAAGTTTTTAGTTGAACGACAAAGTTGTAAAAAAAGGAGAGAGTAAAAAAAACGACACAGCTTGACTCACCGGCTGGTAAAGGTGTGACGAACGAGTTGTCAGTAGAAGACAAAAGCAGCAACATTATTGATAAGCAAAGACACATTTTGGCAACATTACCAGTACTACCGCATCGTCTTCTATCCATCTTCTCTCTTCTTTTTCTTTTTGTTTGATAACAAGTCTACCGCATAGTCTTATAAGCAAAGTCTTCCAACAAAAAAATAATGTCTTCGTGATAACAAGTCATTTCAAGTCAACGGGCAATGTAGTAGACAATTTAGTCAAGATCATCCGAACAAGTTATCTTCAGACGAAAACTCCTTATTATATACTAATCCAGTCAAATGCTGTCACGTTAGATTTTTAAAATTTTATGTCTTGTCAAATTTGTGGAATCTTACCCTTTTGTAAGTATGATACTAATCTTATTACATAACAAGAGAACATTCATGAGAATAGAGACTAGTTTTGTGTTTTAATGTCACTATACAGGGACATGTTACACAGAGATGGTCGAAAGTTCGAAACCACACAGAGATAGTGTACGTGTTCTGAAATTTTATGTATGTGCAACTCATGTTTTGCTCTTTCTCTTCAATGTTATGTTTGTTTCCAGTCACTATAGATTTCGTAATTATCTACATGTTGGAACATTCATTGTCAACTTAGCTGACTGATATAATCTTGACAGGTTTATAGTGATACCAGACATGCTCAAGAATGCTCCAATGTTCAAGCGAGTAAATGAGAAACTCAAGGTATAATTCTTGAACTCGGTATTATGAGAGATACTCCATCAAAACCATGTATGCTTCGTAATCGTTGAAGATAACAACGTCGTGTCTATTTTGATTAATGCAATGAACGAGCTCAATAGGTGTAGGCAGGGGTAGATCTGCAATGCGAGGCAGAGTAAGTTGTTCTCCCTTCTCTTAAATCCTTTCTGTTTCTGATTTTACATGTCAAGAAAGCAAATGTTTGGTAATTTAAGGCAACTGATTCAGTATTACTTAGGGATATCACTCAAATTACCCTAAGGAGTGACTTTACTCTCTCAAATAGGAGGTTCAATTGTAGTACTTAGGGATCGAATCCACAAGGAGCTAAGGAACCAATTAGATCTAATAGTTATATGATTAAGCTAAGCTAATAGATTATAAAACAGTAAATAAATAAATAAAGCAGTAAATAAAATAGTAAACAAATTGAACAAGACAATTATTTAACAAGGCAGAGAGTTGTTTGATGGAAGGATGGTTGCTAGATCTAGGATTTCTATTCAGTTAATCAGGATTATAATGATATAGAGACTAAAACATAATATTATAGAACTCGACTACTAGAATAACCAACCATCTCTCGATTTCCAGGTTATCTATTACTAGATCCAATAACTCCAACTCTCGTTGTCGATTCTAGGAAAGCATCGATCGATGCCGGGTTAGGCGTATCGATCGACAAGCTTTGCATCGTATCGATCGATGTCTCTATAGGAGAATCGATCGATACGCTTCTTGTAAGCCCTTTGCGCGGGTTGAATATATGTTCACTGGGGTTTCTAGACCAACTTTCGAATGTTTCCATCAATCCTAGCTCAGAGAAGAAAAGTCAGATAATAAATCTATAATCAAGCTCAGGTTAATTACTCCTAAACAAGCATTATGAAGAATCTTCAATGATGAATATCACAACTTAGCAATTCTCTATTTGGGGCTAATCCCTCATAACCTATCTGAACCCTAAACCTAACAGGTGGATCTATTCAGACATGATAGTTGTCACAGAAATCATAGATGAATATATATAAAACTGAAAGCAATAGATATATAAACCAATGGAGTTCCAAGAGTACTCTGATAGGAGTTCCTCCCTTTTCTCCCAACAAAGAGAACAATAGAATAGAAAGCTTGGATAGCGTGTAGCCGTCAACAATAGCTTAGAAATAACATAAATAGGGTTTCTGGTCGTCCAAGGGCATTCTGGTAATTTGTGATAGCTTCTGGACTTCAGGCGGTCATAAAATATACTCGGTCCGCATTCTGGAATCCATATCGATCGATATGAAGGCTTTCCCATCGATCGATATACATTCCTCTTCTCGACAACCTTCTCTCATGAGGCAGACTGACCACTCTTCAGTAAAACGGACATAACTTCTGCTACAGGATGCTGATTGACCTGGTACCGGTGTAATTGGAAATATAATTCAAATATCTATCTCGTGTCAAAATATGGGCTCAATCCAACGGTGGGAAGGTCTCCATCCATAGCTAAACATCTGACGCATCTGTGCAGTTCTGCACCTCAAAAGACTCCAAAATCACCATATTTCTCCAGAACGTACCTGAACCTGTAAATACTCTAATTCGACTCTATATCGTAGTAAATATATATAAAAAATACCTATAGACCATGACTAAAAATGGATAAAATCCATGGTTGATAAACTCCCCCAGACTTACCCTTTTGCTTGTCCTCAAGCAAAACCAACATGCAGTAGTCTCTCTGAAAGAGGTTTGAAAACAGCAGAGACTCACATGATTTAAAACTTAGAATCATCACCTCTACAATATTGCAATCCACATCTAAAAAGTCCTAATCACAAAAGCACATTATACCATATCCTAACTTAGCAACCAAATTCACCTAGCCAACAACTTAGCAAATCTTGTCTGACATTCCCCTCTACCAACCTCATTTCTTAACATAAATAAAAGTGTAGGCTTTACCTTGGGAGTATCGATCACAAGATGCAAGGATTCTCAAACAAGTATCTGGACCTGCAGGTAAAAGTTAGTTCCTATCTTCTCTCTCTACTTATTTCTCTCTCAGTCAAAGTGTTCTTCCATTGCAGGATCATTGACCAAGATTGGACAGACTTCCATGAATCAAGACTTAATGGTGGTTGCCACCAAGTCCTGTTCACTTCTTTTTTACATATATCCAAGAATTCACATGAATCGAACCTTGATGATTGCCGCCACCAAGTCCCGTTCGAATTCTTTTTGTTGGAATCCTTATGAAGCAAGCTAAATGGTTGTAGCCACCAAGTCTTGTTCGGATTCCACCTTACTAAAACCTATTTTTTTTTTCTTTTCTTTTCTCCATATTTTTTTTCTTTTCTCTTTTTTTTTTTCTTTTCTCTTTTTTTTTTCTTTTTCGTGTTTTTTTTTCTACCTATATATCTAGGGTCGAAATGGAGAGAGAGAAGGTGATAAATCTACACAAGGCTTTACCTTCCAAACTTGTCCGAAGAATCCGATCCCATGTATACCAAGCCCCAAGACAAGCAATTGAGTCAGGTTTAGAGTTGGAGGTCAGCTTTGGTTCCTTCAAACAATCTCAGCAAGTGTTGATAGTTGACAGATTGATCCACTTTAGTATCTTTAGTACTATCTGCAATCAGTAAGTCTAGAATGGTGCTAAAGAGTGGTTAGATAACAAGCATAAATCTAATAAGTTCATTATCCCCTTCTTAACTCAATAAAAACTTTTGAAAAACATTTGATAAGACTCACAATAAACCAATATTAGTAAACATCCCCCAGACTTAAATTATACACTGTCCCTAGTGTATATCCAGCCGGAGTTATGTTGAGGATATAAATCATAAGTACACAAAGTAATAAGTAGAATCGATATACCTGACCGGATTAGGTGTCGATCGATGGAAATAGGTTACCATCGGTCGCTGCAAGTTATGTACTGTCGATCGATATCGAAATGCTCACATCGGTCGATATGATGGGCAATTGTTGGGGTCAAAATCGGTCACGATAGAATCGATACCCGAAAACCCTCGGAAAAACCAAATATCGGTCAAAACTTCAAAAAAACCGAGAAAACGAATAACCGAAAAGGATCACCCGGCGAGTGATTACACTGCGGCGAGCATGACCGCAGCATGGATCAGCTCGCCGGCGAGCATGGCCAGCTCGCCGGCCGAGCTCGACCGAGACAAGGGAGAGCTCGCCCGGCGAGCGCGGGCCAGCTCGCCGGCGAGCTCAACCGAGACAAAGGGGAGCTCGCCCGGCGAGCATGGCCAGCTCGCCGCAAGCTCACCAAGACAAAGGGGAGCTCGCCCGGCGAGCATGGCCAGCTCGCCGCAAGCTCACCAAGACAAAGGGGAGCTCGCCCGGCGAGCATGGCCAGCTCGCCGGGCGAAGCTCGACCGAGACAAAGGGGAGCTCGCCCGGCGAGCACGGCCAGCTCGCCGGGCGAAGCTCGACCGGTGACCAAGGCACGGAGAACTTGCCCAGCGAAAGCACGGGCAACCTATCGGCATTGTTCCTGAACCAAATCTTGTCCGACATTCCCTCTACCAACCTCATTTCTTAACATAAATAAAAGTGTAGGCTTTACCTTGGGAGTATCGATCACAAGATGCAAGGATTCTCAAACAAGTATCCGACCTCGCGTAAAAGTTAGTTCCTATCTTCTCTCTACTTATTTCTCTCTCACCAAAGTGTTCTTCCATTGCAGGATCATTGACCAAGATTGGACAGACTTCCATGAATCAAGACTTAATGGTGGTTGCCACCAAGTCCTGTTCACTTTTTACATATATCCAAGAATTCACATGAATCGAACCTTGATGATTGCCGCCACCAAGTCCCGTTCGAATTCTTTTTGTTGGAATCCTTATGAAGCAAGCTAAATGGTTGTAGCCACCAAGTCTTGTTCGGATTCCACCTTACTAAAACCTATTTTTTTTTTCTTTTCTTTTCTCCATATTTTTTTTCTTTTCTCTTTTTTTCTTTTTCGTTTTTTTCTACCTATATATCTAGGGTCGAAATGGAGAGAGAAGGTGATAAATCTACACAAGGCTTTACCTTCCAAACTTGTCCAAGAATCCGATCCCATGTATACCAAGCCCCAAGACAAGCAATTGAGTCAGGTTTAGAGTTGGAGGTCAGCTTTGGTTCCTTCCAAACAATCTCAGCAAGTGTTGATAGTTGATGATTGATCCACTTTAGTATCTTTAGTACTATCTCAATCAAGAAGTCTAGAATGGTGCTAAAGAGTGGTTAGATAACAAGCATAAATCTAATAAGTTCATTATCCCTTCTTAACTCAATAAAACTTTTGAAAACATTTGATAAGACTCACAATAAACCAATATTAGTAAACATCCCCCAGACTTAAATTATACACTGTCCCTAGTGTATATCCAGCCGGAGTTATGTTGAGGATATAAATCATAAGTACACAAAGTAATAAGTAGAATCGATATACCTGACCGATTAGTGTCGATCGATGGAAATAGGTTACCATCGGTCGCTGCAAGTTATGTACTGTCGATCGATATCGAAATGCTCACATCGGTCGATATGATGGGCAATTGTTAGTCAAAATCGGTCACGATAGAATCGACACCAAAACCCTGAAACCAAATATCGGTCAAAACTTCAAAACCGAGAAACGAATAACCGAAAAGGATCACCCGACGAGTACGGGTCTACTCGCCGGCGAGCATGACCGCAGCATGGATCAGCTCGCCCGGCGAAGCTGGCCAGCTCGCCGGGCGAAGCTCGACCGAGACAGGGAGAGCTCGCCCGCGAAGCTGGCCAGCTCGCCGCAAGCTCACCAAGACAAAGGGGAGCTCGCCCGCGAAGCTGGCCAGCTCGCCGCAAGCTCACCAAGACAAAGGGGAGCTCGCCCAGCGAAAGCACGGGCCAGCTCGCCGCAAGCTCACCAAGACAAAGGGGAGCTCGCCCAGCGAAAGCACGGGCCAGCTCGCCGCAAGCTCACCAAGACAAAGGGGAGCTCGCCCGCGAAGCGCTGGCCAGCTCGCCGGCGAGCTCGACCGAGACCAAGGCACGGGAGAACTTGCCCAGCGAGCACGGGCAACCTATCGGCGATTGTTCCTGAACCAAATCTTGTCCAGTGACTATGTGTCCTCGTCTAAAGCTTCCATAACTCGATCCCCAGGTCCACGGGTATAACACCAACTTTCCGTCTAGAAGTATCTTCAAGAGCGTTCGGGAAATTGGGAAGGTTGGGTCTCTCAAATGGTTTCCCACTCTTCGTGATAGGACGGGTTACGATTAATTCAACATCAACCACCTCGGCTGTACGAAGAGACGAGGTTCCTTTAGAGGGATCGTACCTACGCCAGCGGACACTTCGCGAGTAAAAAACGCTTAAGTCTCAATACGGCCCAAAGGGGGTCCGAACTGCGGACGACGGCCCACTTACGATCCTAAGGAACTTGAGCCCAAAGATAAGGATGACGGTTTATTCGCAGAAAGAGATAAATGTCAAGTTTCCGCGAAGATAAATGTCAAGTTTCCGCGAAGATAAATGTCAAATTTCCGAAATAATCATGAATGAAATATGGAAAAGCCCGCGACAAATCCGGCCCGAGAGGAGGTAGACCGACCTAAAAGGAGGAGTATATAAAGAGGACTTGGGCGAAGGGAGAAGAGAGAGCTTTCTCAGAGCAAACTTAGCACTTAGAGCAAATTAGGCATTTTTCCGTTTTTACTATCGAGCTGCAACTCAACTAGGTTAGAACTTAGGTTGCTAGACTAGCGAACTTGCTGAAAGCTCTCGTAGCCAAGGCTCTTACCTGTTCTTCATGCTCAAACGCGAATTCGGAAATAGGATCCCCTTTTGTTCTCCCTTTTCTTTATCTTACGATTTTTGCATCTTAATAAATTTGTCGTACTGATTGTGTTGTGTGTGGCCCAGCAGATAGCCGTGACCTTTAAGGGAGACTAGGTTCACTTGATTTCCCTCCGATTGACTAAAACTCGACGGTGTGAATTTCTGTTCCCACAACAATTGTCTACTTGGATCCCTTTTTTTTACCTGAAATCCTTAGAAAATAAAATATCAGTAATAAATGAAAATTAAACATTATTTAAAACAAACCTAACAGTGGGTTGCCTCCCACTCATCGCTTATTTTTAGTAATTAGTTTGACTTCTGGAGATCTGATTCAGTCCGGATGAGAATGAGAACTTGCTCCAAACCAAGTCTCAATATCTACTCTTTGAAGCTTTATCATTCTTGTGTGAAAGCCTCCTCCATAGACTTTTCTTCTTTGTCTATCATCTCAGCAATAAGGAGTGCTCTAAGTTTTGCAAATGGCTGTGAGAAGCATCTCACAAGACTCAATTTCGATACCATCCGAGAAGTGAGGAATCAATGATAACCGAGGATCTCCCTTGAACCTTTTCCTCTTCTTCCAATTCCTCCTCTTCTTTCCCCTAGACTTGTCTGATCGCATGGTGGTGCCTCCATCAAAAAGATTTTGACACACTTCAAACTCATTCTGCTCTGATTCGCGAAGGGTGTCGATCGATGATGAAGTGGTACAGTCGATTGATTTCGGATTGCTTATGTTGCTCGATGGTGCTTCTGGTTGGCCTTTATCTACTTCATCTATAAATCGCAGGCCTTTCTGAGAAGCTTCTACGTGTTGTTGATCATCCAATACCTCAATGTAAGAACTCGATACACACCTTTATCCGGTGGGATATGATATTCACTTCAAACACCGCTAATGGAACCATAAGCTTCATTGTGGTCATATATCCTCTTCACTCTTTTGTGAAACCCATCAGCTTCTTCTGTCCAGATAGGTGGTCTCTGATATTTAGGGACAACAGAGTGTGAGGTCTTAGACATGTGCATTATCTCCTCAATCGGTCCTGGTTCAATCGAGTATCCTGATAGTTCATCCAAACATGGGTATCCATCAATGCAATCGGGTGAGTGTCGATTGATGCAGTCGAGTGTGTAGATCCATGATGTATGACGACTGTCGATCGATGGCGTAGGGTGGGTGTAGACCGACGAGGTAGGGTGGTTGTCGATCGATCTCATCGTTTATGTCGATCGATGTCGCCGCCTTTGGTGAAATTTCCATACCTTTTCCGGCGTGCTGATCATCAAGCTTCTGCTTCGAGTTCTGATCTAAATCCTCAAGCCATTCCTCCAGCTCCAAGAAGTCTTCCATAGTTACTTCTTCACTTAAATCCAAATCTCCAAGCTGTTGTCCATCCTCTAACTCCAAGAATTCTTCTAGTTCCAAGAAATCTTTCATGGTGATCTCTTTTTCTACTTTTTGGTCAGGATAACAACTTGATACATCAATGCTCTTCTGTGTTGAGTCTGCAATGTCCTGAGGACAACTCGAACTTTCAGGGATTTCAAGTGGTATCCATTGCTTTTAGTGGTATCCATTGCTTTTAGTTTGCAGAAGTAGTAGTCTTCAGAGACTCCATTGCTTTTAGTGGTTGATGCTAGATATTCGAATGATTCGAGGTGGGTAATGGGATATTCATGAGGAAGACCATGAAAGGGATGCTTACCAACAAGAGAGATATATGCGTGGTTTAGCTCCGCAAGATTCAAGTGTCAACGACGCAATGCGCACTTTAGCATATAAATCCTCGTCCGTCGTAATCTCTAAGTGCCTTCGTCGTCCAGTCCCAACGTTCAAAGCGGTGGCATCAGGGATTACTGAAGGTATCGATCGATGACAAAAGTCAGATCGAACGCTTCGCGCCGACATCGATCGATTTTGATGTACTACTGTCGATCGATGCTGAAATTGGATCTCTTGTATCAGCTTCATCTGCTCTTCTTGGTTTACTAGATCCATCTTGTTCATCATCCTCAATCGTATCTATGGTTGACTAGTTGTCCTCTGCTCAGTTCGCCCCTATGCACTTCATCCGCATGGTGAACTTGAATGTCCGCTTCTTGACATGAGTGATCTGAGTTTCAAAATCTTCATTCTTCTTGCTGTAGATAAAATCAATAATCTGACTGATACTAGTCATTATTTCTTTTTCCCGAACTTCAATCCTCTTGCCCACCATGTAATCAAGCATTTTATGTCGGGCTGCTACAGCTTTGCTGAAAAATTTACCTAGGAAGGCGCCTTTTATGTCCTCCCAACAGGTTAGAGATCTTAGCGCAGCTTCTTGAACAAGCTAAAAGCAGCTCCGGATAGTGAATATGGGAAGATCTTGCGATAATGTGGTCTACGCTATTTCATTCTCGCTTCACTTGCTGAGGCTAACTCCTCAAGTCTCTTGATAAGATCTCGGATCCTCATGAGGAAGACTTCGGAAAGGGTTCTCGCTTCCCCAATCATACCATTGGCTGTTAAGACCAAAGGTATTCATCTCAAAGAACAGCAGTTACATCGGGGATTACGGTACCCTGCATTAATCAATTGTCATGTGTCGCGAGGGCTTAACCTTCTTTGTATCGCCAGATACCCTTCTTGTCGATCTTAAGTATCAGCCTTTCGTCCTTCTATCTCCATGCTGGAAACGCTGTTCGACATTCGATGAACAGATTTGAATGAACAGTGTTTTGATGAACAAGACTAAGATGAACAGTACCGGATGAACAGTACCACGATGAATAGTATTTTCCCACATGATGAATAGTGTCAATCGACGGGGGATGAACAGGGTCGATCGACGGGGGATGAACAGTGTCGATCGACATCGGGTGAACAGTGCCAAGGTGAACAGTACCTCGGTAAACAGTACCGCGATGAATAATGTCGATCGACGTCAGATGAATAGTGTCAATCGACGTCGGGTGAATAGTATTGCGGTGAACAGTACCCAGATGAACAGTACTAAGATGAACAGTACCCGGATGAACAGTACCACGATGAATAGTATTTTCCGACACATGATGAATAGTGTCGTTCGATGCTTGGCTCACGCTGTCGATCGATGCTTCTTAGAGGGTGTCGATCGATACTTCCCTCATAGACTTACGGATCGGGCAAAAATCAGCAGGCTCCTTCTTTGAAAGACTTAGAAATCCTCTCTTCATTGGTTCCTTGTACTAAGATGTATGTACCTGAAAAAGAAGAAACAATTTATGAGAATTTTCGAACAGTAACAAAACCTAGACTAAATCTAACTAAACAAGATATAATGGCGATCAAAGCTCCCCTGCAACGGCGCCAAATTTGATATCACTCAAATTACCCTAAGGAGTGATTTTACTCTCTCAAATAAGAGGTTCAATTGTAGTACTTAGGGATCGAATCCACAAGGAGCTAAGGAACCAATTAGATCTAATAGTTATATGATTAAGCTAAGCTAATAGATTATAAGACAAGAAATAAATAAATAAAGCAAGAATAAAATAGTAAACAAATCAACAAGACAATTATTCAACAAGGCGAGAGTTGTTCGATGGAAGGATGGTTGCTAGATCTAGGATTTCTATTCGGTAATCGGATTATAATGATATGAGACTAAAACATAATATTATAGAACTCGACTACTAGAATAACCAACCATCTCTCGATTTCCGGTTATCTATTACTAGATCCAATAACTCCAACTCGTTGTCGATTCTAGAGCATCGATCGATGCCGGGTTAAGCGTATCGATCGACAAGCTACATCGTATCGATACGTGTCTCTATAGGAGAATCGATCGACACGCTTCTTGTAAGCCCTTTGCTGGTTGAATATATGTTCACCGGGTTTCTAGACCAACTTTCGAATGTATCTATCAATCCTAGCTCGAGAAGAAAAGTCGATAATAAATCTATAATCAAACTCAGGTTAATTACTCCTAAACAAGCATTATGAAGAATCTTCAATGATGAATATCACAACTTAGCAATTCTCTATTTGGGGCTAATCCCTCATAACCTATCTGAACCCTAAACCTAATAGGTGGATCTATTCGCATGATAGTTGTCACGTAAATCATAGATGAATATATATAAAACTGAAAGCAATAGATATATAAACCAATGGTGTTCCAAGAGTACTCTGATAGAGTTCCTCCTTTCTCCCAACAAAGAGAACAATAGAATAGAAAGCTTGGATAGCGGTAGCCGCCAACAATAGCTTAGAAATAACATAAATAGGGTTTCTGGTCGTCCAAGGGTATTCTGGTAATTTTTGATAGCTTATGGGCTTCAGGCGGTCATAAAATATACTCGGCCCACATTTTGGCATCCATATCTATCGATATGAAGGATTTTCCATCGATCGATATACATTCCTCTTCTCGACACCTTTTCGCGAGGCAGACTGACCTTTCGTAGTAAAACGGGCATAACTTCTGCTAAAGGATGCTGATTGACCTGAGACTGGTGTCATTGGAAATCTAACTCAAAGCTCTATCTCGTGTCAAAATATGGGCTCAATCCAACGGTGGAAGGTCTCCATACATAGCTAAACATCTGACGATTCTGCAGCTTCCGCACCTCAAAAGACTCCAAAATCACCATATTTCTCCGTAACATACCTGAACCTGTAAATACTCTAAATAGACTCTATATCGTAGTAAATATATATAAAAACACCTATAAACCATGGCTAAAATGGGTAAAATCCATGGTCGATCAACTATCGACGGAGAAACATTAACCGTCAATTTACAAAGGTTATGAAGGGGAGAAACGTTAACGAACATAAAGATTAGGATTTATTTCATTTGATTTTAGTTGAGAGTTTGTTTTACGATTTATCTTTAGTTGGGGTTTAAATTATTAAAGTTTCTATAATTATTGATTAATTAGTAATTATTTCAAGCCTCATACATTTCGTGATCGGCTATCTTGTTAATACAAACTCACTTTTCTTTGTGTAAGGATTGTATGTTATACAACAAATAAAAATTTGATGAGAAAATGTTAATAGAAGTCGACCTATATATTTTACCTCTATATCATTTAGAGGTAAAATCAACTATATTTTTTCTAAAATAAAGAATGTTATTTTTTCTCTATAAATAGTTCAACATTATCTCGCACAACAAACTGAGTGGACCAATCTCCATCGCCGCTTATTCACTAATTTTGTTTTCATTACAGGTTTAAATTATTAATTTTTAGTAATTTAAATCATCAACTAAAGATAAATCTTTAAACAAACTCTCAACTAAAAAATATGTGAAATAAACCCTCATTTTTATATCCGCTAATGTTTTCAAAAATCCTTAAAAATACGATCTAGTCAGATGCTGTGACGTTACAGACTCCATATTATTCTCCAAGCAACGAGAATGACAAGATAATTTCGAACCAATATTTGTGCAACTTATGTTGCTGCTCGCACTCCTTCTCCTTCACTGCTATGTTTTACTTCCAAGTCACTAATAGATTCCGTTGACCTGTGAAAACACCATGCCAAATTATATAACGTTTCAAGTCTTAGTGGATCATTCGATGATCTCTGAACTTTCTATTTTTGAAAAAAAAAATTTTACTAAGAACGATTTTATTGCTTAAGTTGTTAACCAGACAAAGATGGTCAAGATCAAACGAAGAAACACAAGTTGTTAAAGATAAAACATTCAGCATAGTTGTAAAATGATGCAATCTGTAGTTCATGGACCACGACCATGATCTGAATGGCTTCTGTCTACCCAACCAGCACGAGCTGACTTAGTTGGTGGCGTGTAAATCATCATTCTTCTCGCTCCACCTTTTATTGGTGTGCCTGTTCTTTTTGCTTGATACTTCTCCTCTGCACCATTTGTATAAACTAATCATACACATAAAACCCACTTGCAAACAATTTGTGTTCTCTTCCTAAGATTCTTAGTAATGATGTTAGTTTTAGGCAAAGATAAAACTTAAATAATATACCCAAGTTTGTGAGAAATAATGCAATCGACTTCTAAATGGGTTTGTGGTTATATGAAAAGTAATCTACTCTTTAGCTTTGTCGTTTTTTTTTTTGATCAAACAAGCATTGCATTTTAACTTAAAAGATTCTACCCACCAAACAGGGGGTTGGATACAGACAATGCAAGAGCTGATTTTGCCACGCAATCAGCCTCAGAATTAAAGTTTCGAGAAACATAATCAAAGGAAATAACATCAAATAGGAACATAAAGTGATAGATATCAAACATGATACCGAACAGTTTAGGTAGATACTCTCCCTTCTTCAACAACTTGATCGAGATAGAGAATCCGATAGAACGCCAAGGATCGGACGCTTGAATAGACGCAGAGATACCGCGACGATGGACAGCAATGGCTTCCGCCATTATAGCTGAAGTAACATGACTATGAGCTTCCGAGAAATTGGAAAGGGAGTTACCCGCAGTGCTCGCAAAGATCCCGCCTATACCGCATTGTCCAGAGGTGACGTCCCAAGCCGCATCAACATTGCAAATAAGGATTCCGTGGGAACGCCGGGAGAGCGTGTCGCTAGGTGAGAGGTTCGAGATGATGGTGAAGTCCGAGACTTTGGGGCTCTGGTGAGGCATTGTGAGTTACACCATTCCTTTGCATCCTTGATACTCTTAAGAACTATTTTCTGAGCTAGGAAAACTCTGTTCTCAAACATTAGTTTATTCCTAGTTTTCCATAAATTCCAGAGCACCCAAGACCATAAAGGAGAGATTAATCCGACTGGTGGTAGAGGTGTAAACATATCTCCTCGCTTGATTAACTCAGCGATGGTGGAAAGTGAACTTAGTGGTCTCAGGTTCGCTGGGATGAGACTCCATACTTCTTCGGCGAGAGGGCATTTGAAGAAGACATGGAGATCATCTTCGTGTGTTCCACAGGTTTTACAATTAAAGCTCGGAAACCCCTCTTTTCAAGGTTGGAGCTGACTGGTATAGCTTTCTTCAAGACTCTCCATAAGAAATCTTTTAGCTTCGGACCTGTTTTAATATTCCACACATGCTTCACCCAATTCACAGGCTCATTTTCCGGATTCAGCATCTCCATCGAAGTCCTTCCAATACCATAACCCGTTTTGGTAGAATAGTTTCCTGTCTTTTCTGGTAGCCATACGAGTGTATCGATAGATGGAGTTGAGCTGGTTTTTATCTGCAAAATAATGTCCTCATACTGAGGTAAAATTCTTTGAATCTTCTCCACATCCCATTTATTTGTAACCGGGCACAGCAAATCACACACCAAGAGGGCTTGATGATCGAACTTAGGAGGACCAAATGGTTGGGTTGGCTTTTTGAAAGATAGCCAGGGATCGTCCCAAACTCGAATACTCTCACCGTTTCCTACCGCCCAGCTAAGACCCTTACGCAGAATGTCTCTGCCCGCTAGCACACTCCTCCATCCATGTGAAGCAGTAGATGGAATAGGGCAGTCCATGAAAGAAGTATTTTGTGAGTATTTACCCAAGAGAACCTGTGCAAGGAGTGAGTTTGGTTCTTTGATAAGCCTCCAGCCAATTTTCGCAAGCAAGGAGTCATTGAAGGTCTCAATATCGCGAAAACCAAGTCCTCCGGCATATTTTGCAGAGTCATCGTATCCCATGCCACCCAGCACATCTTCCGCTTCTCCGGGTTAGCGTCCCACCAGAATCGAGTCAGCGAGATTGGATTTGGTTACACAAGGAGATAGGCAGCTTAAAACAAGACATGGTGTGGCATGGCATTGCCGATAGAACCGACTTGAGCATAACTTGCTTTCCCGCTCCGGACAGAAACCTTGCCTTCCAGCTATGTGTCTTCTGACGGATCCTATCAAGGATAGATGCAAAAATATCTCGGTTCCTGCGACCGAATTGCTCGGGAAGTCCCAAATATTTTCCTACCCCTCCTTCAGTGTAAATCTCCAGCGTCCCCTTGACTCTTGCGCGGGTAATATCGGGTGTTTTGGCTGAAAAGGTAATAGCCGACTTCTGTGGATTTATCCGCTGCCCAGAGACTGTTTCGTAGGTGGCTAAAATCTTCTTTAGAGCTAAGATGCACGTCGGTTTTGATTTGCAGAAAAACATTGTGTCATCCGCAAATAACAAATGGTTGATCGGTGGGCTGTTATGAGAGACTCTGACCCCCGGTAAGGAGCCGTCAGCCTGACCTTTGGCGCATAGAGCAGAAAGAACCTCAGTACAGAGGATAAAAATGTGAGGAGATAGCGGATTGCCTTGTCGAAGTCCTCGTGTCGGCTTCACTAACCCATGAGGTGAGCCGTTTACCAAAAAGGAATAGGACACTAATTTTATACAGCACATGATCCAGCCAATCCAAATTGGATCGAAACCTAGAAGTCCGAGAACTTCCTTGACAAAGCTCCACTCAATCCTGTCATAAGCCTTGCTCATGTCCGTCTTGACGGCCATTGAGCATCGTTTTGTTGCCTCTGAGGTCCGGAGGAAGTGAAATGTCTCGTGAGTGATAAGTACATTGTCCGAGATCGCTCGTCCCGTCACAAACGCCGACTGGGTATTGGAAATAAGGCCTGGCAGAAGTGGCTTTAGCCTCCTAGTAAGAATCTTTGCAATAATCTTATAGTGGGTGTTGCATAAGGCAATAGGACGATAGTCCGCCACTGATCTCGGTCCTGTGATCTTTGGAATAAGTCTAACATGAGTCTCGCTCGCTGCGGATGTAGATAGCTCGAGATGAAGAAGTTCGACATCCCTTATCACATCAACGCCAACAATATGCCAGTATGCCTGATAGAAAGTGGCTGAAAACCCGTCTGGTCCCGGGGTTTTATTCCCATTTATGGACATCATAGCCTCTCTAATTTCTGAATCACTCGGGATGGATGTCAGCTTCTCGTTCATCTCCGGGGTTACCTTACGGATGAGGAGATCTTGTATCTGGGAGAAAGACTCATTTCCATTTGTCTTGAAAATCTGGGTGAAGTAATCAGAGGTAACCCGAGTAATATCACTCTCCTCGTAGATGACTCCTCCTTGTGCATCTTCAAGAACTGGAATAGAGTTTAATATCCTTCTTGTTCGAGTAGCAGCATGAAAAAATCCAGTATTTCTATCACCTTGTTTAAGCCATTGGATTCTACTCCTTTGCTGCCAGAATTGTTCCTCCGCAATATAAGCCTTGCGGAGAGTAGTATTGATCTCATCAATGCGCTCCTGGTCCGGATTATCACTAGTCAGTGCAATCTCTAGCGCCTCTTGGCTTTGTTGGATGATCAAATTGCTCTGAACTTGCTGCTCCTTGGCCCATTTAATAATGCCCTTCCTGCATTCGTTTAATTTCTGGATAACAGAGTCCAATGGAGAATGGTGCCAAGCTTCCTCAACAATGCGTGTTACTTCCTCTTGCTCGTGAGTGATCGATTAAAACGAAACAAACCCTTCTTCCTCGCCTATCCGAATTGAAATAGAGATCACAGGCCTATGGGCTAATCCCTCATAACCTATCTGAACCCTAAACCTAATGTGGATCTATTCGCATGATAGTTGTCACGAAATCATAGATGAATATATATAAAACTGAAAGCAATAGATATATAAACCAATGGTGTTCCAAGAGTACTCTGATAGGAGTTCCTCCCTTTCTCCCAACAAAGAGAACAATAGAATAGAAAGCTTGGATAGCGTGTAGCCGTCAACAATAGCTTAGAAATAACATAAATAGGGTTTCGGTCGCCCAAGGGTATTCTGGTAATTTTGATAGCTTATGGGCTTCAGGCGGTCATAAAATATACTCGCCCACATTTTGGCATCCATATCTATCGATATGAAGGATTTTCCATCGATCGATATACATTCCTCTTCTCGACAGCCTTTTCTCGCGAGGCAGACTGACCTTTCGTAAGTAAAACGGGCATAACTTCTGCTAAAGGATGCTGATTGACCTGAGACTGGTGTCATTGGAAATCTAACTCAAAGCTCTATCTCGTGTCAAAATATGGGCTCAATCCAACGGTGGGAAGGTCTCCATACATAGCTAAACATCGGCGACGATGCGGAGTTCACGCACCTCAAAAGACTCCAAAATCACCATATTTCTCCAGAACATACCTGAACCTGTAAATACTCTAAATAGACTCTATATCGTAGTAAATATATATAAAAACACCTATAAACCATGGCTAAAAATGGGTAAAATCCATGGTCGATCAACTATTGACGGAGAAACATTAACTGTTGACGACAAAGGTTATGAAGGGGAGAAAACGTTAACGAACATAAAGATTAGGATTTATTTCATTTGATTTTAGTTGAGAGTTTGTTTTACGATTTATCTTTAGTTGGGGGTTTAAATTATTAAAGTTTCTATAATTATTGATTAATTAGTAATTATTTCAAGCCTCATACATTTCAGGATCGGCTATACTGTTAATACAAACTCACTTTTCTTTGTGTAAGGATTGTATGTTATACAACAAATAAAAATTTGATGAGAAAATGTTAATAGAAGTCGACCTATATATTTTACCTCTATATCATTTAGAGGTAAAATCAACTATATTTTTTCTAAAATAAAGAATGTTATTTTTTTCTCTATAAATAGTTCAACATTATCTCAGACAACAAACTGAGTGGACCAATCTCCATCGCTCGTTTATTCACTAATTTTGTTTTCATTACAGGTTTAAATTATTAATTTTTTAGTAATTTAAATCATCAACTAAAGATAAATCTTTAAACAAACTCTCAACTAAAAAATATGTGAAATAAACCCTCATTTTTATATCCGTTAATGTTTTCAAAAATCCTTAAAAATACGATCTAGTCAGATGCTGTGACGTTACAGACTCCATATTATTCTCCAAGCAACGAGAATGACAAGATAATTTCGGAACCAATATTTGTGCAACTTATGTTGCTGCTCGCACTCCTTCTCCTTCACTGCTATGTTTTACTTCCAAGTCACTAATAGATTCCGTTGACCTGTGAAAACACCATGCCAAATTATATAACGTTTCAAGTCTTAGTGGATCATTCGATGATCTCTGAACTTTCTATTTTTGAAAAAAAAAATTTTACTAAGAACGATTTTATTGCTTAAGTTGTTAACCAGACAAAGATGGTCAAGATCAAACGAAGAAACACAAGTTGTTAAAGATAAAACATTCAGCATAGTTGTAAAATGATGCAATCTGTAGTTCATGGACCACGACCATGATCTGAATGGCTTCTGTCTACCCAACCAGCACGAGCTGACTTAGTTGGTGGCGTGTAAATCATCATTCTTCTCGCTCCACCTTTTATTGGTGTGCCTGTTCTTTTTGCTTGATACTTCTCCTCTGCACCATTTGTATAAACTAATCATACACATAAAACCCACTTGCAAACAATTTGTGTTCTCTTCCTAAGATTCTTAGTAATGATGTTAGTTTTAGGCAAAGATAAAACTTAAATAATATACCCAAGTTTGTGAGAAATAATGCAATCGACTTCTAAATGGGTTTGTGGTTATATGAAAAGTAATCTACTCTTTAGCTTTGTCGTTTTTTTGATCAAACAAGCATTGCATTTTAACTTAAAAGATTCTACCCACCAAACAGGGGTTGGATACGAACAATGCAAGAGCTGATTTGGCGATAGCAGAAAGAACCTCAAGAGAGGATAAAAATGTGAGGAGATAGCGGATTGCCTTGTCGGTCCTCGTGGTCGGCTTCACTAACCCATGAGGTGAGCCGCTTACCAAAAAGGAATAGGACACTAATTTTATACAGCACATGATCCAGCCAATCCAAATTGGATCGAAACCTAGAAGTCCGAGAACTTCCTTGACAAAGCTCCACTCAATCCTGTCATAAGCCTTGCTCATGTCCGTCTTGACGGCCATTGAGCATCGTTTTGTTGCCTCTGAGGTCCGGAGGAAGTGAAATGTCTCGTGAGTGATAAGTACATTGTCCGAGATCGCTCGTCCCGTCACAAACGCCGACTGGGTATTGGAAATAAGGCCTGGCAGAAGTGGCTTTAGCCTCCTAGTAAGAATCTTTGCAATAATCTTATAGTGGGTGTTGCATAAGGCAATAGGACGATAGTCCGCCACTGATCTCGGTCCTGTGATCTTTGGAATAAGTCTAACATGAGTCTCGTTCTGCTGCGGATGTAGATAGCTCGAGATGAAGAAGTTCCGGACATCCCTTATCACATCAACGCCAACAATATGCCAGTATGCCTGATAGAAAGTGGCTGAAAACCCGCCTGGTCCCGGGTTTTATTCCCATTTATGGACATCATAGCCTCTCTAATTTCTGAATCACTCGATGGATGTCAGCTTCGCTCATCTCCGGGTTACCTTACGGATGAGGAGATCTTGTATCTGGGAGAAAGACTCATTTCCATTTGTCTTGAAAATCTGGGTGAAGTAATCAGAGGTAACCCGAGTAATATCACTCTCCTCGTAGATGACTCCTCCTTGTGCATCTTCAAGAACTGGAATAGAGTTTAATATCCTTCTTGTTCGAGTAGCAGCATGAAAAAATCCAGTATTTCTATCACCTTGTTTAAGCCATTGGATTCTACTCCTTTGCTGCCAGAATTGTTCCTCCGCAATATAAGCCTCATGAGAGTAGTATTGATCTCATCAATGCGCTCCTGGTCCGGATTATCACTAGTCAGTGCAATTCCTCTTGGCTTTGTTGGATGATCAAATTGCTCTGAACTTGCTGCTCCTTGGCCCATTTAATAATGCCCTTCCTGCATTCGTTTAATTTCTGGATAACAGAGTCCAATGGAGAATGGTGCCAAGCTTCCTCAACAATGCGTGTTACTTCCTCTTGCTCTGTGAGTGATCGATTAAAACGAAACAAACCCTTCTTCCTCGGCCTATCCGAATTGAAATAGGAGATCACAGGCCTATGGTCTGATCCCTCAAATCTCAGATAACGGCATCGTCCCATAGGGAAATCTTCAGCCCATGCACAATTACTCATAGCTCGCTCCAGCCTAGACCTGATGAAGTGGGTGTGTCTATTTCTCCTCCAAGATAAATGCTCACCCGAGTGTTTAAGGTCCCATAGACCATTCTGAGCAACAAATGATCTAAAAGCAGTGAAAGATCCCTCAGGTCGTACCGGACCGCCAACCTTCTCCGCATTGTGCAATATATCATTGAAATCTCCTGTGATCAGCCACGGGGTATCCCTTCCTTGACCCACTGCGCTTAGCTTGCTCCAGAATGCAGCTCTATCCTCCATGGCAGGGGGGCCATACACAAAAGAAACAAAAGAAGCAATCCCCTTATGCACTATCTTAGTATCGATCAAGTTGGGAGAATACTCTAAGATAGTGATGTCTGAATCATCGTTCCAGAACAGAGAGAGCCCTCCACTGAGCCCTATTGGAAGTACTGAAAAGTAGTGAGAATAATGAAGGCTTTGCAATTTATTATTGATAAACTCATCATTGTTTTTTTGTTTCCATGAGGAACAATACATTAGGAGCCATTCTGTTATGGATCTCCTTGATACGCCGGATTGCCTGGATGCTCCCAAGTCCTTGACAATTCCAGCTTACAATGGCTAAGGAAGAGGGTTTTGTTGGGGACGAAAATCCACCCCACCTCTTGTACTGCCTGGTATGAACACCGTAGATGAAGGGCCTGTCTTCTTTCGTTGCTTGCTGGTACCTGCCTTATTACAAGGTAATTTGGGATCCTTATCTACTATCAGTCTTCTCCTTGTAGTAGTAGAGGAGTTGGCCGGGTTTGACTTTCGATGAAGAAGTGTTTGGAGAGGGCTTCTCAGTACCCGTTTCTTCGATGAGACCTTTCTCTTGCTCACTGATTTTCTCTGCAGAGCAATTTGTAAAGTTTGTTTAGTTCTGCTACTTGAGCCAGTAGTGTTCTCTCTGATCCGGCGAATTGCAGGGATTCTGTTTTGTTCCTGGCGTTGATCATCAGTAATCAATGGCGTATCTTGTTCGTCTCCATCCTCCATTGGTTCCTCTATCTGAAGTCTGCCGGACTCGAAACTAGGTGGTCTTCTCGTCGTCGAGTCTTTTGAGTTGTTAGACCCTGAAAGTCGCGCAAGGACTGGTCTCCTCTCTCTAGAACCGGATTGGGCTCTCTCTTTACTAGTTTGTGCACTGCCAAGTCGCTCCTTAAGACTGCGTGAAGGAGTGATATCCACCTGGGAAGATCGGTGTTGAGTTCCTCCATCATTCATTTGAACTCCTAGTCGGTCCCTAATATTGCGTGCTGGTGAAGTAACCATATGATCAGCTCCATGTTGCTCACCTGCAGGAGATAAGATCGGGATGTTCCCCGCAATTTCAGCTCTTGCTGAAGGTGGTTCTAAGTGGGAATGAGAATCAAAGGAGCCAGAGCTAGGTCTGTTCTTATCAACCACTCGATACTGCATAGAGGGCCCCCTTGATCTGTAGTACCCATTGTTTGAATGCTCAACTCGAGATATAAAGGATTGATCTCCTCTATGTTCGCCTCCTCCTCTAGAATGGTGGTTTCTTTCAAGGGCTCTGTCTCTTTGTGTGTAGATCCCATCCAAGTTTCTGGTAGTTTGTCGGGAATCGTCATGTCTCATGTACCCCCGACGATCATCATGACGTCTCTTTTCCGCCTCAATCCGCTGTAGAGCTAAACTCTGAGTAATTCCCAATATACGTTCTTTTGGAGGTAGTGCATTGAGAGGGCGCTGTGGGCAATGGGCCTCCTCGTGAAATAGAGAGAAACACGTAAAGCAGTGTTTCTCTATTTTAATATACTCAAGCTCCACTTCTATAACATCCTCTGTGGGTAGTTCGATCTCCAATTTCATCACCAGTGGGTTAAGACCATCAATCTCTACCCAGATTTTTGCTTCTTTGACATCCTTGACTGAGCAATCTCCAAGTTCATTGCCAATGGTTCGTATGGTACCCTCTGACCAGTAATGAAGAGGGATACCATGTATCCGGACATGAAAGGAGATCTTTGATGGGAATCGGTCTGAGACTGTGGGCTCCCATCGTTGTAATAGTAGCATCCAACGTTTGAAATGGTAGGGGCCTTTCTCAAGAACATGTAATAAATCTTCCTCGGATCTGAACTTGACTTGGAACTTATCTAACCCGAGGACTCTTCCTTCCATTCGCCCCTCTAAATTCTAGACTTGAGTCATGAAGTCAATCACCGCTCGGGGTTTTTGGATCACTGTGTTGGTTAATCTCCCAATGATAGTTAGTCTGTTGGCCTCGACTAGGTCATCACAATCATTAGCCGATATACGCACCGGAGGTCGTTTGGCAGGAGGTTCGGTTGGGGCCTGCCATTTCTCCTTCTCTGAGCGGCTGTAGCGTCTAGCCATGATGACAGCTCAGGAACAAATGTGTTGTTGAGTAGCTCGTTTGAAAGCTCCGAAGAGAAATGAAGAAATTTCCAAGACTCCGCAGAGAACTGAAAGAAGGAGGTTATAACAACCAAATCACAAACACCATCTCTTATACGTTTCGGTGGAGGTAGTAAATGAGCTTTGTGATAAATGCTTGGTGACTGATTCTCTTAAGCGTTGGTAGTAAATGCAAGGCGGTTATGACAACCCAAATGAGATACAGAATCTTCAGCAAAAGAACTCCATAAATTAGATCTGCAAGTCAGGGCCGCAAGGTATGTCGGAGAGGTAGATAGAGATCCCACGAACCGGCACAGGTGTCCCTGGCTGTCCCGCCGACGTCGTCGGGGGATGAACCCGGCGAAGCTCTGATCAGAGAGGCTTTCTTCAGTCGGGACGTTCTATGGACCGATGGATAATGCGAAAGATGGTAAGCTTTTTGAATACTGTCAGGAATTTCAGAGGATAAAAGACTGAAAGTTTGAGAAGTATGTTGGGTAAAAGAGGGCAGCAAGGAAATAACTCGTGGATAAATTTTATCTCTGGAAATGTGCCCGAGAGCAAAATCGCAAGAGAGAGAAAGTTCAGACGTGTCTTTTTAGCTTTGTCGTTTAAGTTGTAAAAAATAAAAGAAGTAAAAAACAAAGACACAGCTTGTGACTCACCGGCTGCTGGTAAAGTTGTGACGAAAGAGTTCTCAGTAGAAGACAAAAGCAGCAACGTTAAGCATATACACATTTTGGCAATATTACCACTACCAAATCCTCTTCTATCCATCTTCTCCCTTACTTTTTTTGTTTGTTTGATATTTAAACTAATGAAAGATTCTTATAAACAAATTAAGTCCTGCTTTTGTTCAAAAGAAAAGTCTTGCACAAAAGAAAACGTGTTCCCAAGTTTTTTCAAATCAACCGTAGTAGACGATTTAGTCAAGGTCAATCGAACAAGTTATTATCAGAAGAAAACTCGTTATTATGTACTATATCCAGTCAAATGCTGTGATGTTAGATTTTTATAAGTTTTATATCTTGTCAAATTTGTTGTTTTATTTATTTACTTTTCAATTTATTTGCCAATATATATGAAAGAGTTACTAGAAACATGCACTTAAATTCTTTAAACCAATGCAGGGAAAAAAATAAGCTTGATTTTTTTCTAATTTTACAACGCAAGAAGAGCTAGCTTCTATAACGCACCTACTTATTGGTCGAACTTGAATCTTGGTGAATTCGTTTATATATTATATAGATTCTTTGTTGTTGTATGAAACCCCTTTCTGTAAACTAAGAGATAAGCAATCTTATTTCTATAACAAGAAAACATTCATGAGAATAGAGACTACTAGCTTAGTGTTATAATGTCACTAGACAGTGACATTGTCATACAGAGGTAGATCGAATCAACGCGAATAAGATCGAAACCACACAGAGAGATGTGTTGCTCTTTCTCTTCATTCCAGTGTGACCTGAACAGCTGCTTTCTAGAGGAGAAGAAAACCAGCAGGTTCAGTTCTTGAAGCATAACCAAACTTGGATGTGTTGTATTTCCTGTAAACACCTGTTAGCTTCCCTGTCCCTGCCTCGTGATGCAAGCCAGCCATCTTCCTCGAACATTCCCTGTAATTGATCATCATCAAAACCAATACAAAATCTCAGAAACCTGTAATGAAAGTATTCAAATTATATTTAACTTGGGTGACTTTCTTCTTCTTACATGAGCTTTTCATCAGTGTAGCCAGTGTAGAACTCGCATGTTTTGCTCCACTCCTCGAACCCTTTGAGCGTGGACTGAGCAGTGTAGATCGCTGAAGCAGCTAACTGAGAAGGAGCATACTGAAGCATCTCGTACTCTACTAAGCAAAGCTCGATGATGAAGAATGATAGAAGCTCCACCTGAATACACACAACCTCACATTTGATTCTCCTCTATATATACCAAGTGAGAAGATATGATCAAAGAAGTTATTATACAAACCTTTTTGTCAGATTGTGCAGCTTTGAGGAACCTCCTCATGAACACATATGGAGTTGGCAAAGAGAAATTGAATTGTAAGGTATTCGCCATTAACTTCTCCTGCAAGTAAACAAACCCCATCATCACACAATGATCATCTTTAACATATAGAGTATCCAAGGTATATATTTACCATGTCAAGAACTTCTCTCCTAGTGTAAGCCTTGTCAGAGATCAAGATGAGATCATCAACAACTGGAACTGAGACTTCTTCGTACTTGCAAGCAAGCAACATAGCTGTTACACCCACAAGCTGAAGCTTTTTCCTAGCGACGTGGTGATGAACCGCGAGAAACCTGTCTATGAGATTGATTGTGAGGTATAGCGTCTCTTCCATCAGCTCAAACTTGTAATGTACCTGCTCTCACAAGTGTTTCACACAGTCAAAACAATGCTCGTTGCTAAAACTATCTCCAAGAAACAAAACCGAGTTCGTTTATGTACTAACCTCAATCAACCAATCAACAAGGATCCCTCTCATCCTCTCGTTAATGTCAGGTTGATTCTCCATGTAGTTAGGCGGGACGCAGCTACGACACTGCCAAAAAAAATCAAGTGAATGGTTATCAATCGATCACTCACTTATATTGAAACCATAATGGTCAAAACAATAAAGAAGCTTACCTCATTTTTCTTGTAGAAGTCATATATGTCATCAATGTAGTCAACTACAGCTAGAGGGTTCTTCTTGTCATAGCTATCTATATCCATCACGGACTCATCTTCATCATCGATGTCATTTGAATCTTCCATTTCAATACCCTCCTGTACAAAACAGAGGAACACAATATGAGTTTATAACTCGTGGCGGTTCCATCAGACAACAATATCATGTTATGTTTGTTACCATTCTGTCAATTTCATCAAGCATGGCTTCAGTGTGTTGAACAAACATTGGCTCGTTAAAGTCTCCATCTTCTTCTTCCGCATCTATTATGATAACATCTAATGGTTTCTTGGTTTCCTGACCATAATACAACGCATAACTTGAAATTAGACCCCCTAAGCAAGTCATAGTAACACAGAACACATTCCACTATAATAAATGTAGGTACCTCCTTGTGGATTTGGGGATTGTTCTCAGCTAATTGAGCAGCAAACTTCCTGAAACCAAAAATCAATAATTTAAAATCTAAACTATGGTACTGAAACAGAAGACGGCTGAAAGAGGCAACGAAGTTACTGACCTAGTGATGGGTCGATGCACTGGAACAGGTGGTGGAATCTTCTTGTGACACATCGCATTTTTCCTGAAAACAAAATCAGCGAAAGAGAAAAAAGATTAGGTCTTTAGAACAAGAGAACAGAGTTTTGTAGAAAAAGGGTTTATTATATAAAACTTACTCAGACAATGGTCGCTTGTTGACAGCGCAAGGATAAACAGGAGCTCCGATGATGTTCTTGTTTATGTTACTGAGTGCTCTTCGTGTCTGCCCGTTCGCCGGATTCACCTTTCCTCCACGTAAACCACCTTCATTGACAACAAGTCGGTTAAGTAAATCAACAACAGAACCAAACCAAAAGATGGGTTCTTGTTTGATTGTGTGATAATATACCTTGTGGATTCATGGGTCCGATAACTCCGTGTCTGTTCTCGTCTGATCCACCCATCTGAGAATGATCACGCAGAAACATGTGTTAAAAACTTAAAACCCAAGTAGAATCTAAGCAATTCCTAATTAAAAATTGGGTCTTTGATGCGAATGAAGAATCTGATCAAAGACTCGAACAAGAACATGATGTATGAATCTCGTGAAACCCAGATGAAATCAACGTTTAAAAGTGTTCACCTTTAGCCTTTCAACGATCCCTACAAAATCGATTGCTCTCTCTCTGTCAGCAGCAAAATCCCATAAGAGCAAACAGATTCGACTCTCTCTAAAGGTCCCCTCTCTCTCTCTCTAGCTTTCTTTCTCTCACAAGAAAAGAAAAGAAGATTTGTAAGAGTGAATCAAGATTTTAAGGGACGCCAAGATCGGATATATGTCTGCAAGACAAAAAAATTAAAATCAACGGCTAGTTAATCTGAGCCGTTGGATGCAACCTAAACGTTAGCTCTGATGATAGAGAAAAAAAAAGCTCGCCTTCTTTTTGGAATCTGGGAACCCAACGGCTATGTTTTCAAATTACCTGGTTATTTTCTTCCTCATTATTATTACTACCACGATCCAATGGTCCAACGTATTTTCACTGTCACCGACCACCAACCGCCTCGTAATTAATGTCTCCAAAATAGTATTTAACTATATTTAACGTATATTTAGTTTTATTTAGTTTTTCAGGTATTTTATAATTTAATGTAACCAAGATAATAATATGACTTTAGTTATATAAACCATAGCTTAAAATTTTCAAATGCCAAAGGAGAACAAAGAAAATAAAAGCGTAGCTTAACGGCTCTTAACCTTTTTGCTTTTCCAATTGCTTCTTTTTATTGAAAGTCTACTACACACTCGATAGTCAATGATATTATAAACCGGGTGTTGGTTTAACCATAGTGTATTTTTCCAACCGTAGTCATTTAATAGTGTTTTTCCGCCATTTTTTTTGTCAATACTAGTTTCTATAGATATAGGTTTTGAGGTAGTTCTAGGTGGTCATCATGATTATATGATAAATATCATTATTACTTTTTGCAAATCATAATTAATGGATTTGTTGTTAATATGTCACCTCAATGAAACCAATGTTTTTTTTTTGTTACCTGGTGGATTTATATTAACTTGAAATAAAGAGTACACAAAACCACCAAAGGTGAACAAATCTTTCTGGAGCCATAAGCCGTGAGGTGATGGACACCATCCGAAGACACAGATTGATACAAATATCGAAACTAGAAACTAGACTAAAAGATGAAAGCAAAGATAAGGAGGATGATGGAGATACGTGATAGACTGTAACAATGGTGAAAGCTGACTGGAAACGGGTGAAGATACGAGCGAGAAAGAGCAGTGCACACCTAATAAATTGAGTTGCAAGGTAACATCCACGGACGCTCCCATTAGTGAAACCCACTCCAACACCACACATGAAACTACCGAGAACTCATCAACAAGTAACACAGGTTGAAAAGAGCAAAGAGATAGGCTGGAAACACATGAACACCAAAACATAAACTGAATCTAGAGAGGTTAGAATCCTTAGCTGTCCCTGTAAATACCCTTCATCAACCAATGTTTAAGAAAACGTTTCATCATTAAAAGATGTGTAAGTTGATTGCTCACGAAAGAAAATCAAACTTAGCAAATAGCAATTGCTATAAAAATTCTGATATGGAAGCATTGCTATCTGATTGTCATGCGATAATTATATTGGTTGTTTAGCCATGAAATATTATCAATTCATAAACGAGAAGTAAAACGGAGGAATATTATCAAACATCCTTAAAATTATTTTTAGAATATTTTTATATACATCTATATGATAAATTTGTTTTACAAATTTCATCCATAATCATATTAATGAACTGTTTAGCAGAAATAAAAATAATCCGGTTAGCAAAACCGAAAGCCCATTAGATAACTTAATGAAGCCCAATACGGCTCAATACTCTCGAGTGATTTACTTTCTCCTTCCACATCGTCCACCCTCGAGTTTCTACGGATCTTTCCAAAACCATTTTTCTGGTGAAGACGATGAATCTGCTCTTCGATTCTTGAATCGACGTTACTCAGTCACCTCCCCCTTGTTCTACCACACGGATCCTTCTCGAATCCGAGCTCAAATGTTCTCTGGAATGGAGTTCGCCACTCACGAAGACGCGTACACCTACTACAAAGACTACGCCAAATCCGCCGGATTCGGAACCGCCAAGCTAAGCAGCCGGAGATCGCGAGCCTCGAAGGAGTTCATCGACGCCAAATTCTCCTGCATACGCTACGGAAGCAAGCAGCAATCCGACGACGCGATCAACCCTAGAGCTTCCCCAAAATCGGCTGCAAGGCGAGTATGCACGTCAAGCGAAGACCCGACGGCAAATGGTACGTTTACAGCTTCGTCGAAGAGCATAACCACGAACTCTTACCGGAGCAAGCTCATTTCTTCCGGAGCCATAGGATCACCACCGAGTCTTCCGATACTCGTCTCAGGAGGAAGAAGAACAGTCCGTTGTTGGCTGATTCTAAGCATCTCACTGCTTATCACGACCTAGGGTTTCTAGATTGTTACACGAGGAATCAGCACGATAAAGGACGGCGTCTTGTTATCGAGACTCACGATGCTCAGATTCTTCTCGAGTTTTTGATGCGTATGCAGGAGGAGAATCATAAGTTCTTTACGCCTTTGATTTCAACGAGGATCATGTTCTGAGGAATGTGTTCTGGGTTGATGCTAAAGGGATTGGAGATTACAGAAGCTTTAACGATGTCGTTTCTTTCGATACGAGTTATGTGTTGAGTAAGTGTAAAGTGCCGCTTGTTGTTTTCGTTGGTGTTAACCATCACGTGCAGCCTGTGTTACTTGGATGCGGGTTGATTGGAGATGAAACTGTTTATACTTATGTCTGGTTGATGCAGTCTTGGTTGATGGCGATGGGTGGTTTGATGCCAAAGGTTATGCTTACTGACCAAGACGATGCTATTAAAACAGCTGTATCTGCGGTTTTTCCCCAGACTCGGCACTGCTACTGCTTGTGGCATGTGCTGGACCGGCTTCCTCGGAATCTTGATTACTGGAGCATGTGGCAAGACGCTTTCTTGAAGAAGTTTTTCAAATGTGTGTACAGTTCGTGGTCTGAGGAGGAGTTCGATAGGAGGTGGATGAAGTTGATAGATAAGTTTCATCTTAGAGATGTTCAGTGGATGAGGTGTTTGTATGATGAACGCAGCTTCTGGGCGCCTACGTTTATGAGGGGAGTTACATTCGCGGGGCTATCGACGCGTTATCGTTCAGAGAGTGTGAATTCTATGTTTGATAGGTATGTTCAAGGTGAAACTTCGCTTAAAGATTTCTTAGAAGGGTATGGGCGGATGCTAGAGAATATGTATGACGAGGAAGCCAAAGCAGATTTTGATGCTTGGCATGAACCGCCTGAGCTGAAATCTCCTTCACCTTTTGAGAAGCAGGTGTTGCTTGTGTACACTCATGCAATATTCAGGAAGTTTCAAATCGAGGTTCTGGTGCTGCTGCTTGTCACTTAACCAAGGAGAGCGAGGAAGGAACAACTTACAGTGTTAAGGACTTTGAAGACGATCGAAAATATATGGTGGAATGGGATGAGTCGAAGTCGGATATTTACTGCTCTTGCCGTTCCTTTGAGTACAAGGGATATCTATGTAGACACGCCATTGTTGTTCTCCAAATGTCAGGCGTTTTCACCATTCCGATAAACTATGTGTTGCAAAGATGGACAAATGCAGCTAGGAACAGACATCAGATCAGCGGGAACCTTGAACTTGTGCAATCTAATGTCCGTCGGTTCAATGATCTTTGCCGGCGAGCTATTATATTAGGAGAAGAAGGATCTCTTTCACAAGAAAGTTATGATGTTGCCATGTTTGCAATGAAAGAAGCTTTTAAACTATGTGCTATTAAAGTTAATAACATAGAACATTCAGCCAGGTGCGAAGAAGGTACAATTCAACCGGGAGATCATATACATGAAGACAATCAATATGGATCCACATCAAAGCAGATTGGACTCGAACATAACATGCAACATGCAGGCAATAATGCTTCAGGGCAAGCTGAAACCAGAAGGGAGAAGAGAAGTGGTTTAAACAATACATCTAAAAAGGCAAAGGTGGTTAGCTTTTTCTTTTACCCTATGGAATCATAATCATCAATTAATGTTGTGTCCTGGATAGACTATGAAATCATAGCCCTGATGATGTGTTGCTTAATTCATTTACGATTGTGTACATTCCATTGATCTTTCTTCATTCTGTAGCATGTGATGCAATCTGGGACTGTTGAGGAGGGAAGCCAAGAAGGATTTCAACATGTTGTGGTACGTCTCTTTTGCTATATTGATCCAAAATGAAGCTCCAGTAACATTTAGTTGAACTTGTAAAAAAAATTCAAATGGCTAAAAACAAAGTTTTATGAGTGTTTTTTTTTTTTAAATTACAGGCTGCTCCAAGAGCGTTTCAGGCGGGATTAGCAGCGCAGTTTCACAGCACGATCCCAGCAGTGTTTCAAAACGTGATCCCCACGGAGTTCCACAACATGCCGGCTACAAATATGCATCAGAATAATCCCCCTGGGTGAATGAAAAACACAAAGCCAACAAACTTGATAGCTTCTTGTATGTGTAATATATCTCCTACGCTCCTTGTTTAACAGCTTCTTTTCTAGCTGCATTGTTATTAGGTTAAGTTAATAGAGTAAAGGGTGTATGTATCTGTTGATAAAAACCTAATGCACGAATAGGCATCTGAATGTAAGCTAGTGAATTGTCGTGTATGGAAAAATGCAAGCAGAGTTGGAGAAAGCTCATTAACTATTTGTTTCGGGCCCGTGAATACAATGTGAATTATGAAAGCTTACTCCACACCAATACTTGGCAAATGGCAACTTCAATGAACCATTTAAACATTATATGATTCTTGTTCTTGCCTCGTCTGATGAATGTCTTGTAATTAAAAATATACTAATACTAATAATAATAATACTAACATCAAAGTCAATATGTCCGAGTGGTTAAGGAGACAGACTTGAAATCTGTTGGGCTTAGCCCGCGCAGGTTCGAACCCTGCTGTTGACGATATGTTTTTCTTCCCCTTTTTGATTTCTTTTTTTGGCCTGAGAACAGGTTCTCAACATAAAGAGAACGAACAAGAATGTTTTCAACTCATGTAAAAATCCAAAATCAGGTTCAGAAAAAGCGAACAAATGCATATAACAATCATCACACTGTGAATGAAAGCAAATCTAAGTTTTGAATCACTTCTAAAATGTAAACAATAAAACGATACTATTCCATTTCTTGATCATGTTCTTCTTACTTCAACAACGAATAGCGCAGTAACCCTTACCTCCCTAGTTACAAAAGAATCGCATAACCATTAACTACAATATAGTTCTTTACTCAAGAAAAATAAACCAGAAAAAACTTTGCCATCGATAGAGATGAATCTATATACCATCTTCCACTAGATGGATACGATTCATACTCTCTCTTCAGATTTCAAAACCTCCTTCATCACTTCAACAATGCTGTCACTACTCTCCTTGTTCTCCTGCATCTCCAGCAGCTTCTCTTCTTCCTCTTCCTGCGGTTTAACTTCTTCCGCAGCGCTCGGTTTCTTGACAGTAGACTGCTGATACATAACACCACCAAACATACAAATCAACAGCCCCAACGTCCCAACAAACGTCGAATGCTTATCCCACACCACCAAATTAATCACAACAGTCAACAGCTTGTTCACGATCCCAAGAACAGTGAACCCCGTCGCGGAGATAGCACGTCGACAAGAGAATCCAAAGAAAGAGATCGCCAAACCAAACAGACACGATAATCCCACAGGCAACATCACTTGAAACGAGTACCAATCAGACTCCTCACTGATCTCGTGCTTGATCTTCTTCAACTCTCCCATTATAAGCAACTCGAGAGGGAACAAGAGAAGCGCCTCGAGGTTGTTATAAAGCACGAGCCCCCACGTGTTCAACCCAATCGTCATCACCACGTGCTTGATGTAAACGAAGTCTATCGTCATACTCACGAGATACGCAACCGCCCAGCTGTACGCAGCGATGGTGAACTGATAGTCGGTGAGAACGTAAAGCACGCTACCTCCGAAGATGGTGGCGAGAGACCCCCAGGTCTTGACGGAAGGCCACGGCTGGTGGAGGAAGAGAGTCTCCCGACGGCGACGAAGATGGGGACGGCGGAGCGGAAGACGATGAAAGTGTCGACGTTCGCGTGGAGGAGGAGCTCGCTGTTGGTGAAGAGGGAGAGGTAGAAGATCATGGCCGCGGGGAGGAACCTCCACATGGTGGAGAGGGTCAGAGGGTCGTGCTCGACGAGGTTCAGCTGAGAGCAGAGGATGACGCCGGCGGCGCTGGTGAAGTACTGCATAGCGGTGAGGGCGCCGGGGTAAGGGAACTTCATGATGGCCCATTTGTTGATGATGGAGAGGAGAGAGGCTGAGATGCAGTAGCCGGCGGCGACGCCGTAGACGGAGGCTTGGCGGAGGAGGAGGGTGCGCCAAGTCTCTTGATTTGGTTCTTCTGTGATGGTTTGGGTTTTGATTGGAGCTGCGTTCTCTTCGTCGTTTGGCGGCATCTTGAATTGATTGTCGGTGGGATTTGAAATCGAATCGGGGAGAGACGATTTAGATCTCGGCGAATCTAGACGAATATGAATCTCTCGAATCGAAGAAAGGTTACCTCTTTGGGGGTTGTTGAGAGAGAGTGAGTGGGTGAGTGAGGGAAGGCGCGTCGCACAGTGAGGACTGAGGAGGAGGAGGAAGAAACCGTCGGCGGAGCTCTTTAGAAATAAAGAACGAACAAAAGCCACCGTGGTGAAGAGAGCTTAAGAGTTAAAGAATAAAATAACATTTTGTTTTTGTTGAAGATTTGTGTATATTAATCAAGAAATAAATATTTTATATTATACAATTAGTCAAAGATTAGTCGGTCCAATTAATGGCAATCTATCTTTAACTTTTGGTTAAGATTTTGTTTAGCTTATTTTTCACAAACTCGCTATTTGTGTATCTTTGTAATTTCTGTTAAAATAAAAACTAAAAATCTGGTATATGTTTAACATTTTACTTTTAAAAATGATTTTTCCAGATATAAGTATTACATTTATAGACTGATGTTAAAAATAAGTATTACATTTATAAACTTATATAACACTACCAAAACTTGAACTCATTGCAAATCTGGACTTTTAAAATGTGCTTATGTGGGTTTTGGCATCTGCTAGACTGCTACTCGAATTTCTTAACATATCATATCATATGCACATGGACGAGGGAGGTTCATGCTTGATATGAAATATTGGCAAAGCATAAAACACTGTAACTCACGTGCATCGTGCACTAGATCCAAAGCATTTTCATCTCTTTCTTACGAGGCAACTCCACTGGAGCTCCTAAATGTCAAAAGGCAATCTCTCAAAGACATCGATATAAACAGAAAGATAAACATTTATTTTTAAAATCGGTAATGACAGAAATGACATAAAACCTTGGAATAGTTGAAGTATTTACAAGTTGTACCAGGATATAACTCATCCGCCCCGACCCGGATCTATGGTCAATTCAATTGAACCGAATCGTCTAACCGTTTAACCAATCCCTCGAAACCGAACCAATCCCTCGAAACCGAACCAATCCCTCGAAACCAAACCAAATCTGTCAGTTTTAACAAACCCTCTCAGTTTAGTTTAACCTCTTGTCAAATTTCGACTCATTTCTCCCCTTTTCACTCGAACTCTAGAAATTGAGAAACCCTAGTTTTGAGAATAAAGAGACCAAATTCAATCGGTGAGAACGAGAGAGAATCCGGAGAATTCAATCGAGTCAACACCAATTGCGATGGTGGTCGAAACGAGACGAGGGGGTAAGAAGAAGGATAATTCAATGAAGGAAGAGACTCGGAAAGTGAAGTTTGTAAAGACGACCTTCGATAATATTGAGAAGACGACGACGGAGAATGTTGAATCGACGGCAAAGACGACGAAAGACTCGACGGAGAAGACGACGGATGTCTCGACAGAGAAGACGACGGAGAAAGTGAGTGAGGACTTGAGGGAGAATACGGCGGAGATAACGGAGCCGAGTGATGTGGCTGTAGAAACTGCTCCGACGACAATAAACAAAGATCCTGCTGGCCCATCTCCTCCAGCTCCTCCAGCAACTCCGGCGATTGGGACTGAATCTGGATAAGAAGAGAATGAGGAAACCCCTTCTTCTGAAGATGAAGAGAATCAGAAAGCCGGTTCTGGAGAGGAAGATAATGAGCATGACGATGGTTCTAGCCAGGATAATGAAGATACTGAGAATGAAGATGCTGAGAATGAAGATTCTGAAGAAGAACAAGAAGAAGCAGATGGAGAGAACAAAGGGAATGAAGGTTCTGAAGAAGGAAATGGAGACGGAAAAGGAAAGGATGATGAGAATGAAGGTTCTGAAGAAGAAAATGGAGACGGAGAAGAGTTAGCAAATGGAGATGGACAAGCAAACGACAATGAGAATCCACCTGAACCCGAGATAACAAATTTTCAATTGAATGTGTTAATGTTAGTAATACTAGGGGAAGTATAGGAAAAACATGTTAGTTTGGTACAGGTAAACTGAAATTGTGTAAACGGATCCGTAACTTGGATATAACTTGCAGCTAAATTGGTTATAACTTTAGTATATCTTGGATATAACTTCGGTATAACATAGTTAAAACTTTAGTATAACTTGCAGGGTTTGAATGGAAATGTGGGACTCGAGGCAATCAAACCAACGAGCATGTTCTTCAAGCCAACTGAGTACACGAAAAAAATAAAGCTAGGGACAAGGTGTATGATAGCTAGCGCGATTAAGACGCTAAAAAATCTGAAACCCAAGCTGTCTAACGCAGAGTGGAGCTGGTTCACGGAGCATCCTCAATTCAGACACATTTTCCACATGAAGAGAGAGAATAACCACAGGGTTCAGAGAATGTGGATGTTGTTGCTGTGTACTGCTGGTAGCGAGAGGCGGAGAGAAGTGTGGTTCATTGTGAATGGGGTTGCCATCCGTTACGGGCTGAGGGAACATGGTTTGATATCTGGACTATTCTGCCATAACTATCCTCTCGGCTACAAAGAGTTTGGTGGGACGAGGTTCGTTGATCGTCATTTCAAGGAAGGAGAACCTAGAAGGTTAGAGGATGTTAAGAAGAAGCTGGTGAACATGGGACCACACAAAGACAGACTGAAGACTATTCTTCTTAGCTTTGGTTGTTTGCGCACAAACGAAGGTTGGACACAAGGTTAATGATGTGTTGGAGGTGTTCCAGAGAGCAGTGGAAGACCTTGACTACTGCAAGTCCTTTCCGTGGGGGAGATTTTCCTATGATTACATGTTGAAGGAGATCTCTCACACAATGGAGCATTTTGGAGGGGTGGTGAAAGAGAAAACATTATGGCCGCTTCCAGGATTCTGTGTTCCACTAGAGGTATGCAAAATCCCATTAAACCAATTGTTAACTGATGCAAAATAGTTGAGTGTAACAGCTTCTTGCATTCGAGGCAATTCCTAAGCTAGGAGATGCGTTCAGACAAACTATTGAAGGAGCTGATCCCAACTGTCCGAGGATGTGCAAGTCCTCATTCAAACGAAATGGATCGATAGGGGTGTCACTTGCTGTGATAAACAAGGAACTGGGTAACACAACTGTAAGTCTTCCTGTGAACTAAGGTAGAAGTAGAGTTTACTGTGGTAGAACTAGGATAGGAATAAAGTGAAACTGTGGTAAAACTAAGGTAGTACTAGAAACTGAACTATGGTAGAACTAAGGTAGTACTAGAAACTGAACTATGGTAGAAAAAAGGTAGAACTAGAAACGGAACTAAGGAATAAGTTTAAAAATTAATTATGTTTGTGGCAGGTTATTGACAGCATCATCCCCACCAGAACTCCACACGAAGAAACGCTGTTGGATGAGATTTTGGAAGATGAAGACGATGTTGATGAATCCGATATAGCTGTGGAGAGTTGGGAGTATGCAGGCCAAAAGATCTTTTTTAAAGACATGTTCGACGAAGATATAGCTGGACGTGCAAAACAGCCAGAACCGATTGAAGATGCAGCAGGGGATGGAGTACAGGTAGGTGAGCAGTCGGTTCAACTGGGAGATGTTTTGAAGTTGCTGAAAAGAACAATGAAACTGATGAGGACAGTTGACAAGAAGGTTGACCAGTTGGATGGGAGATCGGCTCCGCTTGAGGAGTTTGTCAAGGAAGCACAAGGCAAAGCAGCAGAGGTAGAAGAATCATAAGGGAAAGGCAAAATAATGAAACGTAAGAAGTCTTTGGGGAAAGGCAAAAAACAGAAAACCTAAGTGAAGTCGAGTGAAGAACCTATGTTTTTTATGTTTAACGTTTTTATTTTGTAGACAAACGAAGTCTTATATCGGTTATGATGTGGATTTAGAACTTGAACTATGTTATGACTATATTGTTATGACTATTTTGTTATGTGATATTAATATTGTTATTGTTGATCATGAGAGTGAGAGCTACAAAGAATTTATTAGATAAGACAAACAGAGTTTTTAACATAACATAACATAAGGGTTCTAACATTAGATAAGATTCAAGACTAGCTTGTATTAACCGAAATTGGAAATAGATAGGGAAATACAAAGTTTTTTAGCACATCCATAAACTCAGAACTTGAGATTTGAGAACATCATCTCATCGAGGTAGTAAGCCTCTTAAGCTTGCAATCTCTTCAGCCATATCATTCACCTCCATCCTTAGGCGCCTCACTTCATCCTCAATACCAAAAGCCCATGGCTGACGAAAGTGCATCCCATCCTGCACAGTTTCACCCAGAGTATAACTCAGTTTCACTCACTATGATTAACACAGTTTCACCCAGAGTATAACACAGTTTCACTTAGTATGATTAACACAGTTTCACCCAGAGTATAACACAGTTTTACCCAGTATGATTAACACAGTTTCACCCAGTATGATTAACACAGTTTCACCCAGAGTATAACACAGTTTCACTCGATATAAAGATTTTTAACTAAGTTTCTACAAAGAAGGAAAATACCTCATAATTCTTGCAGGTGAAGTACCTACTTCCAGGCAAGGTATCGAAATCATGGCGATACTTCAGATTTGGAGACACATCCGTCTTGATTTCACCACCACATGGGCAACGGGTAGGAATTCCATATTGGGCGTCGCAAATGAAGCGTAACATGTCGTAGTGTTTCTTCAGCTTCTTCATCTCCTTCATCTCTTCGTACGGATGAGTCATGGTCAGTAAAGGGAAAAGAGTAAAATCGTGGGAGTGGAGTCTCGTGGGAGTGGGAGGAGGGGGAGTAGATATCGACGAGATGAGAGAATAGAGTAGAGAGAGAGAGTGCTTGGAAAATGACAAAAGTGAGTAGACAGAGCACAGTTGACGAGACAAGAGAGAGAGAGTCACGAGACGGAGACCAGAAAGAAAAGAGCAGAGGGAATCTACTTTTGACCGAAATAATTGAAAAATTTGGAATAATTTGCCATGCCAAATTTTTTATTTTCCCCAAAAAATTGTTCATAGTTTTACCAAAGTTTCAGGTGTTAGCAAATTTCTTCATAGTTCTATTTTTCGTGACTATAACATTTTTTAGTTTTACATGTAATTTAAATTTGTGAAGAAAGTTTTACTTGTTATTTTTTCTCATTACCATGTAAGCATAACTGATAAGTGCAAGAATATTGTTGAAATCAAGAGAATTATAAAATACTCCTTTGTAAGCTGCTCTTATTAAGAAAGTGATCTTGGAAAGACTATACAATGCATAAGAGAAAATGTGATATCGATGAATTAGTTTAGTTAATATTTGTTATTTTCACTAATATAATTTCAGCAAGAGTTTCTGTTGATGAATTAGTCAAGTGAATGTGTTTGTGCATTAACAATTATGTGTGTTAGATTAGAGGGGATTATGTCATGTACATATGTTATTTACTACCTTAGTAACACATTGTTTTACTAGTTTTCCGTGGTTTTCCAATACATAGTTGCAACATAAGTTCCAAAACACTTAAACTTAGAGAATACGTAGGTTCTTCAACACTTAAACATTCTCACATTAAACATAGAGATTTTGAAAGTCTCTAACAATTTCCTCTTCTTGTTGGATCCTCTCCAAAGTGTTTGTCAGTTCTGCAATGGTTTTGTTTAACTGCTCGATCACGCTACTCTGCTCTCGGATCTCATCCCGGGATTCAATCAAAACCATTTTTTGCCATTCTGTACCATCCTCTACATCAAACCATTTGAAGTACTTGCATCCATTTTTCTCTTGCCACAAATTCCATTGTAAATAATTATTTTTCAATCTCGGATCATAATTTCTATCATCAGCTGGGATACCTTATAACGCGGACAGCCATAAATTGTCGCCCCGGGTTCTTGTCTGTCCAAGCTTGTCTTATTTCGACATCTAAGCGACAGAAACACAATTTCCTTCCAGAATTTTGCCTTCTCCTTGACGATCCCGAACCATCTCCTTGCATCTTTGATATTTTGTCCTCGTAGTAAGAGTCTCTCGAGAGAGAAGTGAGAGAAGAGAGAGAGAGTCACGAGACGGAGACCAGAAAGAAAAGAGCAGAGGAATCTACTTTGACCTAAATAATTGAAAATTTGGAATAATTTCGCTTTGGCGCGAAATTTTTTTTATTTTCCCCCCCAAAAAAATTGTTCATAGTTTTACCAAAGTTTCAGGTGTTAGCAAATTTCTTCATAGTTCTATTTTTCGTGACTATAACATTTTTAGTTTTACATGTAATTTAAATTTGTGAAGAAAGTTTTACTTGTTATTTTTCTCATTACCATGTAAGCATAACTGATAAGTGCAAGAATATTGTTGAAATCAAGAGAATTATAAAATACTCCTTTGTAAGCTGCTCTTATTAAGAAAGTGATCTTGGAAAGACTATACAATGCATAAGAGAAAATGTGATATCGATGAATTAGTTTAGTTAATATTTGTTATTTTCACTAATATAATTTCAGCAAGAGTTTCTGTTGATGAATTAGTCAAGTGAATGTGTTTGTGCATTAACAATTATGTGTGTTAGATTAGAGGATTATGTCATGTACATATGTTATTTACTACCTTAGTAACACATTGTTTTACTAGTTTTCCGTGGTTTTCCAATACATAGTTGCAACATAAGTTCCAAAACACTTAAACTTAGAGAATACGTAGGTTCTTCAACACTTAAACATTCTCACATTAAACATAGAGATTTTGAAAGTCTCTAACAATTTCCTCTTCTTGTTGGATCCTCTCCAAAGTGTTTGTCGGTTCTGCAATGGTTTTGTTTAACTGCCGATCACGCTTACTCGCTCTCGGATCTCATCCCGATTCAATCAAAACCATTTTTTGCCATTCTGTACCATCCTCTACATCAAACCATTTGAAGTACTTGCATCCATTTTTCTCTTGCCACAAATTCCATTGTAAATAATTATTTTTCAATCTCGGATCATAATTTCTATCATCAGCTGGGATACCTTATAACGCGGACAGCCATAAATTGTCGCCCCGGGTTCTTGTCTGTCCAAGCTTGTCTTATTTCGACATCTAGCTTACGAAACACAATTTCCTTCCAGAATTTTGCCTTCTCCTTGACGATCCCGAACCATCTCCTTGCATCTTTGATATTTTGTCCTCAGAAGTAGAAGAGTCTCTCGAGAGAGAAGTGAGAGAAGAGAGAGAGAGGAGATCGAATGTGAAGAAGATGCAGTATTTATTTCATTTATTTGATTTATAAAGTACCAAATTTGGGTATATTCAGGAAAAGTTATACTTAGTTATATCAATGTTCTCAGTAGTTATCCAAATCCGATTAAAAATAACAATAGTAACATTCCAAGTTCAAAGCAACATAGCAAAAGCAACAGCAACATTCCAAGTTCAACATAGCAAAAGCAACATAGCAAAAGCAACAGCAACATCAGTTTGGTTCACTTGGATTATTAATACGCATTCCAAACAACAGCCAATTAAACCCAAAATTTGTCCTCGGTCGCCTTACGTTTTGTGTCCTTTTACGTCATTCTCCAACTGATGGATTCCTATTAACATTTTTCCTTCCCTTCCTCGTGAGCTTTTTCGGAGGTATGATCTGGAGCTCTTTGATGTGATCTGGTACATTCCATTCAGACTTGTCCGGCACAGAATAAATGGTCTTGTAATAAGCCATTGTCCAGTAATAGTGTGAGCACAACTGATGATACTCTATGTTCACCTCACGTCGACGACCATGAGCAGCAGGAACCTCAAGGAAATATAAGTAAGCAGCAAGTCCGTGAAGACAAGGATACTTTTCATAATCATATACCTTGCAGCTACATGTCTTCGCTATCAAGCTCACCAAATAAACCTTCCCATCGTCAGTGTCGGTTACCTCGTACTCAAGATTATAACTATTTAGCTCACGCACTGGCGTTTTCTCAGCTTTGCCCCATAAGTTGTGCAAATGGATCTCAACCAGAGGAACCAGTTTGGTATCAATCGATCCAGACACCGCGTCCTTACGATGTTCATTAAACCAGTCAGAATTTTTTTTGATGATTGTATCCAACATTGGTATCAAGGCATACCTCCTTGCGTCCCTAAACGCGTTATTCATCGACTCCACACTGTTGCTTGTGTCCAAGTTGTATCTACAACCTGGAAAATAGACCCTAGCCCATGTTTCTCTGTTAGTGTTCTCCTCCACATACTTGCAGGCTGAAGGATATCTCACCTTAAAAGATGCATAAGCAGCCTCGAACTCAGGCACTGTGTAATACCTAGCCAACTCCATAAATCTTCATGCCACTACGGCTTTGATGGTGTTACAAGCATGATTTCTCACATTCTGAGCTAGATGCCATATACAATGGCCATGGTGAGATTGTGAATACACATTAGCTACAACGGTGATGAGGCTATGATTTCTATCGCTCATAATAGCTATTTCAGAAGAGTCCGGTTAACAGTTTTGAGCATCTCGAAAAACCAAGTCCAACTAGCATTATTCTCACCGTCGAGTACCCCAAACGCGAGGAGATAATGGTGACGATTAGGATCTTGAGCTTTAGCAAATACTAGTACACCACCAAATCCGTTCTTCAAAAATATAGCATCCACAAGAATCACTTTCCTCATGACCTTAAACCCTTCAATGCAAGCTCCTAAAGCTATGAAAAGGTACTTGAACTTACCTGCCTCATCCAGCTTCACTCTTGTTGTTGTTTCGGAATTAACTTGCTCTAACATGTACAGGTAGCTATACAACATCTTGTAGCTGTCTTCTGAATTACCACGCAACTCACGCATAGCTAGATTTTTTCCTCTCAAAGCTGTGGAGTAAGATATTGATACACCCAGTTTTAACTTAATTAAATCCATGATATCTCTCGGAACAGGAGTCCTCAGTTTTCCAGGATATTCCTCATTCAAAAAAGTTGCAACTAATTCTGCAGAGCCTTTCCTCTTGATGTTGCAGCTATTACTTTGATTAGTCCGAGAGCGTGTATGCACACCCGCGTACTTCCTAACAGAAAAAATTTCCGTCTCTGGAATCCTCGCAGCTCGCAATCCCCATTTACAGCTTTCTTCACAACATTTTAACACCAACCGTTTACGATCAGATTTTTTTACAATATAACAAAAGCTTTCACCAAATGCAGCTCTATCCACCACCTCTTGAAGTGATCTCTTGTTTGGAAATTCCTGCAGCTTGAACAGACCCAAACCGTCTCCCCATTCCTCTATAACTTGACTACATTTTACTAAAGGTGGCTGCTCAACATGCTTATCTCCCATATTGGACTGCATATAAGCACTGTTATCCATCTTAGCTGTGTTGTCTGTCTCAGCTGTGTCTCAGCAGCGGTTTCCGTCTCAGCAGCGGTTTCTGTCTCAGCAACGGTTTCCGTCTCAGCTGTGGTTTCTGTCTCAGCGTCTGTATCCATAAAATCATCATGTGTTGTATCATCATCATTCTCTGCCTTTATCTGCTTCTTCTGTTGATCTGCTTCCCCGTCTTCTACGTACAAAATCATGGCTTTACGTCCGACTTCATCATCATTTCCCTGCAACACTTGGTAATTCATACCAACAGAACTTTTCCCCACTCTTGACAGCACCTCTAACTGATCCGATTTACTCATCTCCTCCACTAACAAAAGACTTCTACGGTTGTCTTTATCAATTGTTATTAGGTAAACGAACAAATCCTCATCATCACAAATAGTTAGCTCTACCTCACATCCAACCACCATTGGCATGTACCTCAGCGCCAGTTTTACATTCCTTTCATCCAACGACAGCTTTTTATACAACCTTTCTTCTAGCATTGCCAAAGTTATATCATCCATTGTTGTCTTCATGGTTACACTATAGATTCGACCTTTGAATTTGAAATGTATGCTCACGTGTTTCGTCATCGTATCCTGCAAAAACAACAAATTCAAGTGACAATTATACTAGTGTTACCTAATTATCTACAGTTATACGTATTATACTTTAATTATAAGTTCTACTAGTTTTACCAAGTTATGCTTCAACTACAAATCAAGTCGAGGTTTCGGGTACTATAAGCTCAAGAACTCAATTCCATCCAATCAACTATATGCTTTAATTGATTCACATATCCAATTACACACCCTAAAAACAATTTTTATCCAATGCAGCTTGAGGAGGAGAACAACTAACCTGCACTTGCCGGAGGAAGGCTCTCCGGTGTGTAAATGTTTTCGTTTCGTCCAGATGCCTCCGAAAATCCAACTGGGAGAAAAGATTTCGAGAGTGATGGGGAGCTGCGAGATCGAGCTGCGAATTGAATGGAGGAGCTGGGAATCAAACTTTCGGGACAAATTAATTTAATTTCATTTTTTGTTTTGTTTTTACCTTTTTAATTCAATCAGATACCCAAACCGACCAATCTCTAAACCTGCCAAAACCCAAACCAGCTTGTCCCGGACCAGAACCCTCTCAACCCGATTTCCTCAATTTTCGATTTTTTTCACCCACGGAAGGGTGATTTCGCCATTTCACGCTTCATTAATTCCTGAGGGGCATAGGCGATTGAGGGAGCCCATAGGAGATTTTGCATATGAGGTTTAGGGGCAATCGGAGATTTGCCTCCTTTCTTACTAGTTCTTAGCTCAGAGACTTTATCATTTTTTGCTTCCCCTGATTTTGATCTCTGATTGATTAGAATTGTGAGATTCGGTTATTTCTTTCTCTTATCACTTGTTGATCAATCTGTTGACCATAATCTAGCAAGCCATCTCATCGTGAGGCCGAGCATCTGAAAATATATAGGCTTGTGGTATATGTCTTGTCTTTGTATGTCCTTCCCAGTTAGCCGGTGTTTAATGATTAATGATATAGTGGGTTGTAATATGCAACTGGCTTGCAAGTCCAATGATGAGCATTGAGTGTAGTTTACAAAATCTTGGATCTGTGTTTAGGAACAAATTCATGATAGCTAACTCAAGTTGGCTTGGCTTTGATTACATCTAAAACAAATTATAAGGATATATAAACATTAATCTGAGTGTTTTGTCAAATTGATAAAGTTTATGCCAAGCATCTTGTAATCTAATTAAAATTATGAGTTCTAACTAAGTAGAGCTTGGTTCCTGGGTCCAAAAATTGCTCTGTTGTCCTAGAGCCCTTTGGATTCGAGTCTCACTTGAAAGGGTCCAAGATGGAAGTCAATCCAACAAAGCCCAAAGTTCAAAACAACAGCCCAGGGAAATTTGTATGTGTTTCAACTCATAGCTCCTCAGTAATGTTGAGAAAAATAGGATGATATTCTAGTTTCCGATTTAAAGTTTCAATATATAAATCAAGTAGATTTCAAACTTTGTTACGTTGTGTCAGCTTCAGTTATGCTGTCAGCTAATTTATTAGGTTTGTGACAAGATAGCAAAAGTAGAAAACTCATTACCTAAACTATGACGAGAAAAAATTATCACAACTTGTAAAAGTTTATTCGACCAATCTCTCGAGGCTATTGCTAATTTGCCATATATATAATATCATATCATAAAAGAGATTCCCTTAGCAGGAAGAATCACTTTAGTTTTATATAATTCGAATCTTTTTTCCATACATGTTAGGTCAAAGTTTGTTGTTCCTTTCATTTTCAATCATATAAGCTCACCTTTTTCTTCGAATATCAGTTCAGTATGCTATTTTTTTGCACACACAAAAGGTTTTCTGAATTCAGTTCACCTAGAAGATGGCAGCCGACAAAAACTATAGGTATATAAGGTGAGTGGTAAGTATGAGATTTTGTCTAGGGAGAAAACCAAAACTAAGATTCATTTTGCTCTAGTTGCAACATTAATAATCATTTTAACCAAAAACAAAAGGAATCAAATAGTCTCTCCACATTTTTCCCATAGAATTGACTAGGTACATTATAGTATAACTTTAAAATGTGATTTGGATCTTATAAATGTTAATTACTGGACTTTTCTAACTGTATATTTATTGTAACCAGAGATCAAAATAAGTTTGTGATCGTGAAAGCACTCTTTTCACAAATTTTAGAATTTTAAACCGTTAGCTAGTGGTTAAGTAGTTGAGAAAAACTACATTATAGTTAGTGAAACATAATAGCTGCGAAATAAAAGTTATCTCTGAATCTAACCAATATAATTGGAGAATCATTTATAACGTATATTACGTTGAAGTCAAAGTATGTAATTAAAGTGGGAGTGACATAAGCCTATTTGCCCTTAAGTGGGAGTTTTAGGACAAACCCCAAGTGGAGGGAAGCCACTCATCCACCACTTATTCTCCCCTTCTTCACTTTGCGTAATTTTCAATAATCGTTTTGAATATTATTCTTCGGAGGTAAACCAATCATCATCATCATGTAAACTAGGCTTTTGGATTCTTCAAAGGTTGTGTGTTCTTGAGTCCTCTGACTTGATTTTCACTTGAAAACCAGATAAATGTATTTTTGGTACAGTGTATGAGTTTCTACCTAAAACTCATCGGTTAACCTTAAAGAATAACTAAAACCACATGTTTTGCTGCGCTAATCTCCAAAAGTCTCAAAAATACATTTTAGCTAACTGCAAAACGTTTCGACAGTTCTATAGGTGAATGATTTCTGCAAGGAATCACAATTGTTTCTAGAAGAGTATCACATTCACACGAGGCTAAGTGGGACACACATTTCAATCACAAAGTATCCTTTGAAACCAATAGGACAAACGCTGACCAAAAAGAACAATAAAGAACGAGACAAACGAAATAATATTCCCTCCATTTCTTTTATGTATTATGTTCTGGAATATATTTTTGTTTCAATTTGTATAATGTTTAGAAACTTTCTATGTAAAACTACTAAAATAACTGATTAATATATTAAAAGTTAATGTGTAGTTTTTTTTTGTATTATTTGTTCAGAACAACAAAGCTTAATTATTTTTGGCTATTTTTTGTTGTAATCAAGTGCTTTTAATAAAAGTAAAATTTTCTTTAATTTGTGTGTTTATACGAAAACATCATAAAATAAAAACAGAGAGAGTATTTTCTATTTTTTTATTTTTATTTTTATTTTTACCCATACGAGAAAAGCAAAATCTGCTCCCCACTCGTTTTCTTACATTCCAACTAGCTTCCATCAATTATTAACCACTTCTGTACTTATTTTCTATTAAAATAACTACTTGATATCTTCTCTCCATCTTTGGTTTTCAAAAAATTTTGTGACTGGTTACATCAGATATGGTTTCGATCGAGGGTATACACATGGGAGTAGGGGCCGACGCGGATCGAATAATACCATATTTTTTTGTATTTGTGATTTACTTCGTATTTTACAGATATCCGATTTTCCGATTTGTTTTGTTACGAAGAAATATGGATATTCGGTTTTCCGAATATTCGAAATATTTTTAGGTATTTACGAATATTTACAAATATTTACGGATAACTCATACACCATGTTTAATACAAAGAAATCTTAAAAAACTATACATGTTTGTTAAAAAAAATATTTTAACATAATATTAAACACCAAAAGTGAAAAATAGTTATATGTTCCATACTTTTTTATAATGAAATAATTTTTTTTGATAAACACATAATTTTATAAAATTGTAATTTTTCTAAAGATTTTATATTCTTTCCTTAATTTAATACTTTATATATATTTTATAAATAACAAAATTATATGTTAAAATAAAAAATATACATATTTAATTGTAGATATACATTTATTTGTATAAAACTGGAGCGGATCGGATATTCGTTTTTAAAAATTTCAGTATTTGTGATTTGCTTCGGTTTTAGCGGATATTGAATTTTAATATTTACTTTACTTCGAATACTTACGGATATCCGGATTTTTCGGATCTAACATATAAAATGTCCATCCTACATGGGAGAACCTCTGTTTTATTTCTCTTCTTACTTATTCCTCTAACTCATTTACCTCTTACTTTATTCGACTTCCACTAGCAAAGACGAAAGAATCACTACAAGAACTGTTCAAGAAAGGTGAGCTGATGTAGTAAACTCAAAGACGAAACCGTTTTATATAGACACCCATCTCTTCTCCAGCCTAATAGGATTTATAATAACCTATCGAGTAGTAAAAATAAGTAAAATAACAAAGTCAGCGGCGAAAATTCATAGTTTTGTTTGCTAAATCTCATAAATGTTGGTCAGCTCTATTTGTCTCATTATTATTGCCTCCAAAACATTGCCTAATAACTTCTCCTCAACATTGGTCGAGAAAGTTGACTTTGTTTTATATAGAAACTAGTGATATTCCGGCGCTACGCGCCGGATTCATATGTTGTATTCTTATTTAAATTTATAATTTATTATATGTTCTTAGTAAAGAAAATATGTTAAATAAAAATATGTAAAAAATAATATTTTCTGATCTTTTTATAGTGGTTTGCGATCGTAGTATATTATTTTGTTTGAAGTTGTTTAGTTCAAAGTAGAATAGTATAAGTAGTTGTTACTAATCGATTAATAAAAATAGAATAAAAATCGATAGTCGTAGAAAAGTTAATTTAGTTGGAATCTTAAATACTCATGTCATAAACTGAGCTTTCTTTCAAGAAATGTTTGAAGGTGTTAAACCTGAGAAAGTTGATTAACGCATGTAAAAGCACCACCCGAGAAAAGAAATGATGCATAAAAAAACTACTACTGTAAAAGTAAGCAATCATTAACTGGTAAACTGAAATAAGAAATCGGTGTACCTTCCCATTAATCAACAACATATCAACCCCAATATCTCACCCATTTCTTAATATTTGAGGCTTGCCAAAATTGTTGTAGCCTAGTCTTAATATCTCTACACCGATTTGTCTTCAACTCCGAAAGCAATGAAACCGAGAATTCGACAATGATTGAATTGGAAAAGTAAAGAGATTATCGTCCAACTCTCACACCGCCTATACATATACAATGAAACCGAGAAAGCAGAACTAAAGAAGCATTCAATAAGAGATAGTGGGATGAGTGAGATTTCGGATTGATTATATGAACAATTACGTCGATCAAGTTAAAGAAGAAGAATTGTAGAGGCTATATTCTCCATCGTCAACATCAAATACAAAGAATTCCTATAAACCAGTGTTTTGAAACCTAATCCGGACATTGAATCGAATGATTTACCGGATCACTGGATCATTGGATCAACCGCGGATGAATCGCGGATTAATAAATGAATTAGTTTTATTATATAATAATATATTAATTAGCTATGAAAACAAATATATATATAAAAACTAAAGTTAAGTATTTTAAGTGTACATACAAAATATTAAGAAATAGTTTAGACTATTTAAAAAATTGTAACATTAGAGTTATGACATCTAAAAAATCAAGACATAAAATTAAACTTCCAATCCAAAATAAACCAAGATTAAAACATCATTGTAATAAATTATCAATAACAAAAATAAACTAACACCGATCACATCAACTAATTTTGGTTTTCTAAATTTTAAAACTTACCAACAAAATTTTATAAATTTGTCACTTCATCATCTTTGGGCTATTCTTCGCAAGAACATTCTCTAATTTATTATAATCAAGCTCGCCGTGTTTTTCTTCTTCAACAATCCAAAACTCGCTTTTGTAATTCACATGATCATATGATTTTATTCTTTTGATCTGTAAATTAAAAATGTAATGATTTGTTATAAACTAAGTTAAATAAAAATAATTTATTCACCTTTCTTGCAAACGTGAATTGTAGTGTAGAGGAATAATAAGCCTCATCGTGTTTTAGTCTACGTTTTACTGACGCGGTTCAAGCACAATCATGACTCACCTTTCTTGCAAACGAAATTATAATGTAGAAGAAGAGGAAGCGACAATAAAACTGAAAATTTTAAAATTTTTAATTAGAAATTTAGAATATAAAAATAATTTTAAAACATAACTTGAACTAAAAATAGTAAAAAAAATTATATATTGGTTCAACCAAGGCCGCAACATGTATCGGGTTTTAGTGAGTTTTTGTGTGTTTTATGGGTTTTCACAAAACCCAAATTCGATTTATATTGGGTCACCGATTTATCGGTTCAACTACGGATCCGGTCGATTCAAAACACTCTTATAAACGTTTGGACCTGTATGAAGAAAAAATTAAAACCCCCAATTTATTTCACAATTAATACCAAAAATCATTAAATTTAAATTGAGAAAATATTTTAATTATTAAAAAGAAAATGCCACATGGTATTTTTTCCCCCAAGGAGATAAAAAAGCCTACTTTATTAGTATAGATACTAGTATATTTTTATATGAAGAATACATGGAGAGCTATTCACTGCCCAAGGCATGAAATTTCTCATAATCTTTTAATATCATTGTCACTCTCTCCCTCTCTAGAGTATGGGAATCTCTCAACACCCACGCAGCCTGGAAAAGAGAGAAAAATACAAAGTGACCAGAGTTTAATACTCCCTATGCTTCATTTTAATTGCTGTTTTAAAATTTTTTTTGTTTTAATTTAAAAATGTTATCCCTCAAGTTTTTAGATAAAACTTTAATTTTTAACCAATTATATTATATTAAATTATTTTTACTGGTTGGATTAGTTTTAGCTGATAAAAAGAAGCAAAACAAATAAAAATAAATAATTTTTAATAGATGTGTAAAAATCACTAACACCAGCTAATTTAGAAAATGAGTGTTTTATATGCAAAATTAACAAATTTAATGGAATGGTATTTTTTTCCAATACGTATATGAGATAAAGATGCCTCATAAAATATGATATATATATATATATATATATTTATTTATTTATGATTTTTTTTTAAAATATCCGTGGAAGAGGTGGAGGTACTTTAACTTAAGTTCTGAACCAAGGACATACCCATCAAAGACATCTTTACAGCCCCTTTCTTTTCCCTCAGAGTTTGGGTGTGTGTGTGTTTCAACTGTTTCTCCTCTCTCTTACACAAGTGGTCTTTAGGGACAGTTCAAGATTCTCTTCTTCAACTAAAAAAAGGAAAAACATTTATAACCTTCTCCAGGAATCTTCCGTGAATCTGACGTCTTTGTGAGTCTTTCTTTCTCTTCTTTTCCATTTTTTTTTCTAAAGTTTTCACCTTTATTTTCCCATTAAGAAAGAATCAGATTAGTTGCTAAACTTCTTTCTTCGATTAGTATCTTCACCCACAAGGGATTAGGGTATAGTTTTAACCAACTTGTTAGGAATCACCAAAGTTGGAAGCTTTCCCACTCTTGATTCTTTGTTCTTCCCTGTTTACAAAGATCTCTGCTTGATTTGATTCTCCTCCTGAAATGGGTTTTTGTTATTGTTCTTCTTTTTTCAGATGTTGTTGTTGTTGTTGCTTCATTGATCTGAGCAATGAATAATAACAATTATCTCCCCATGGATCCAGCTATGGACTCTTCCTTCATGGACGGATTGCTTCTAGATGGTTGCTGGTTAGAGACAACAACGGATGCATCTGAGTTCCCAAACTTCAGTCCTTCAACGTCCCTAGCCCCATTTGATCCTTCTTCCTTCATGTGGTCTCCAGCGCAAGACACAGCAGCAATCTGCTCTTCTTCTAGCTTATCTCAGATGTATGGTCAGGGTTGTGCAGCAGAAAGGTCTAGTCTTGAGGATCTCTCTGGCTTGAACAGACGGTGGTGGATTGGACCAAGCGGTGGTCTTGGCTCTTCGGTTATGGAGAGATTGGTTCAAGCGGTGAAACACATTAAAGATTTCACTAGCGAGAGAGGTGACTCTCTTATACAGCTGTGGGTGCCTGTGGATAGAGGAGGTAAGAGGGTTTTAACCACAAAGGAACAGCCTTTTAGCCATGATCCGATGTCCCAAAGGCTTGCTCATTACAGAGAGATCTCTGAGAATTATCAGTTCTCTGCTGAACAAGAAGGTTCAAGTTCCAGCGACAAGGACTTGGTTGGTTTGCCTGGGAGAGTTTTCTTGGGGCAGGTTCCTGAGTGGACTCCTGATGTGAGGTTTTTCAAGAACGAGGAGTATCCTAGAGTTCAGCATGCTCAAGACTGCGATGTTCGTGGCACCTTAGCTATTCCTGTGTTTGAGCAAGGTAGTAAGACTTGCATAGGTGTTATTGAGGTTGTAATGACCACACAAATGGTTAAATTGAGCCCTGAGCTCGACAGCATCTGCAGAGCACTTCAGGTTTTGTTTCATTTTCTTTATCTCCTATTGATCTTTTATGCTTTTCTTGGGAACCTTAAAGAGTTGTTTTTGCTCACAGGCTGTTGATCTTAGAAGCACAGAAGTTCCCATCTCACCTTCTCTAAAGGTAAAAACTCCTAATGTTTATTCATTTGGGACCTCTGCCACATTGGTCAGGGTCCTTTCCAATTGAGCTAATGACCTCTGATCACTTTTGTTTAGCTTACTTAACAATAAACCAAATCATTCTTGTAATCAGGGACCTGATTTCTCCTACCAAGCTGCATTACCTGAGATAAGAAACCTCTTGAGATGTGCCTGTGAGACACATAAACTACCATTAGCTCAAACATGGATGTCTTGTCTAAAGCAAAGCAAAACCGGTTGCCGTCACAACGATCACAACTACATCCATTGTGTATCCACAATAGATGATGCTTGCTATGTAGGTGATCCTACAGTCCGTGAGTTCCACGAAGCTTGCTCTGAGCACCATCTCTTGAAAGGTCAAGGAGTTGTTGGAGAAGCGTTTTTGACCAACGGTCCTTGCTTTTCATCTGATGTCTCTAGCTACAAGAAATCTGAGTACCCTCTCTCTCACCACGCAACTATGTTTGGCTTACATGGCACGGTTGCTATACGCTTACGCTGCATCCACACAGGCTCAGCTGACTTTGTCTTGGAGTTCTTTTTGCCTAAAGATTGTAGGGATATAGAGGAGCAGAGGAAAATGTTGAATGCTCTTTCGACTATAATGGCTCATGTGCCTAGAAGCTTAAGGACAGTCACGGAGAAGGAGCTGGAAGAAGAGGGAGATTCAATGGTGAGCGAGGTTGAGACGCTGCCGAAGATAGAGAATACATGTGAGGTACAAGAAAGTATTAGTAACCACCCTCAACATGTAGGAACATCAGAGATGGGAGAGCTAGGTTTTGACTATGGTAAAGGAGTGAGTGTGAACGAGAACAGCACTTTCTCTAGTGCTGGTGGTTCAAGTAGAGTGGCTGAGAAGAAGAAAACAAAAGCTGAGAAAAACATTACTTTGGATGTTCTTCGCCAGTACTTTGCAGGGAGTCTCAAAGATGCTGCCAAGAGTATTGGTGGTAAGTGAATACATTTAACATTCTAGTTCATTAGAGATTTTGTGTTGTTAATTATCATGGAACTTGTTTCAGTTTGTCCGACGACGTTGAAGAGAATCTGTAGACAGCATGGGATACAGAGATGGCCATCAAGAAAGATCAAGAAAGTTGGTCACTCTCTTCAGAAGATCCAACGTGTCATTGATTCGGTTCAAGGTGTTTCTGGTCATCATCTTCCTATAGGCTCCTTCTATGCTAATTTTCCAAACCTAGCTTCTTCACAAGAAGCAACATCATCACAACAACAACAACAATCCAAGCAGACAACGTTCTTGCCTTCTTCACATTCACAGCCTGCAAAGTCCCCTGGTTCCTCTTGTAGCCACACCTCAAGCTGTTCAAGTGAAACACAAGTAAACAAGGAAGATACTATGAATAAAGCTAGAGAAGATACAATGACTCTATCAAGATCTTTTAAGGAAACGCAGGC